>CM033635.1:24743480-24803845 GCA_019453435.1 Rhinogobius similis
CACTTATCCGAGAGTCTTTTGGTGTTTTAAGTGCTTAAATCACTCTGAACATTTCTTCCGTCTAATCACGATAACTACAACTTTGTCAGATCCACTGCATACCCCCATGCATTGTAGGTATATATTTGTGTGTAATTGTCTCTACAGCCAGTAGATGGAGCCACAGCTAAGTCAAAATGGCATCTCCCAACGCAGAGATTAAGTTAAATGATTCTTTGTAAAAACATTTTATTTTTAGCTCTAAAACATGACAAGACAGGTTTAAAGGCCAATAACAGTATGAAAATGCATAATATTTTCCTTTAAACAAAATTTGCATTGTATAATTTTTTATTTATTTTTTAATAGTTATTAATATTATCATTGGATTGTTTTTCTTTAACCACTTTTTAATCATGTGGTGCAGTACTACTTAAATTGGCAGCTGCTGGTCCTGAGAAAGGAAAACATAATCATTGAACCATTACCATTGTGCAATATCTGTTAAAGAACGTTTCGAAATCCTGCGTTAATATAATGTGTTAAGTGTTTTAATGAATTGTTTAAACATATTACTTACCGATGGTTATTGTGGACAGATGGCAAAGGGGTCCCCACGGCAACAAGTCCCTCTTTTAAGGTTCCAGGCTGGACCAAGACATGAAAATGTATTGGGGAAACGGATTGGTGTTTTATTGTATTGGTTTATGTGTTTTAATCCTATTCCATGTTTGAGTTTCAGGGTTTTTATGTATATAGATGGGCTTTCAGATTAGGTTTTGGTTGTGTCATCAAAGCGTTGAATTTTATTAATGAAATGTTAGTTTGTCATCACTGTTTTTGTAGTTTTACCCTGTTAGTGAAACCACATAAAAGGTGCCTCATTCAGTCAGTCTGTGTTCTATGTGTAGCCTGCCAATTCAATCCAAAGAAATCTGTGTTCCGCTCCTGACCTCCATTTTTGCACTGCGCACGTTTGCATCAGTACTTTTCATGCTTTTGTCTGAGTTTCTACCTTTTTTCCCGGCTAACCTACATCAATAGGCCATTCATGTCATAGTAAAAACAACAAAAACAACACAATGTACTAATTAAGTTATATAATCAAACAAAAGGGGCTTTCCATGTGCAATTTCAAACCCAAAAACTACATACACAGAGGACACACTTTACATTTTCATATTACATCATCATATGACAGGAAATCCAAGTATTAATAGCCAGGTAAAGGCTTTTGATTGCACCAGATGGTTGATATTCTTTTTTTTTTTTTTTTTTTTTAGTGCCTGACACGACTTCCTGTGGAGCGCCAGACAACCAGACTAACACACATCCCTATGCTCATTTCACTTGCAAATTTACTGTGAATCCTGACACTTCTTACTAGAGGAAATTTACACAAAACCTTCACTACATTTCAGTGGCACTCGCTGTTTGTAACATTTAAAATACTGATTATTGTAGAAAGTTGAGCAAAAACTGTGCGTGAACTCTATTTAATCAGGTCCCCATGACATAAACCTGCAATATCAATAAGCAGGATTTAAAGTTAAGATATGGTGACAAATGAGTGAACTGGTGTCTCCCTCCAGTGGAAATAATAAATATTGTTGTTAATCAGCACACTTCCAAACAAAATATATTTCCAACTCTCCAGTTTAATTTTGGCAACATATTTCAGTTTTAATTGTAGTGTTGTTAGTTT
Source organism: Rhinogobius similis (assembly GCA_019453435.1). Taxonomy (NCBI): domain Eukaryota; kingdom Metazoa; phylum Chordata; class Actinopteri; order Gobiiformes; family Gobiidae; genus Rhinogobius; species Rhinogobius similis. The sequence goes on from CM033635.1 coordinate 24,745,165, forward strand.
TTTTTTTTTTTATTTAAATGTTTTTTTTTTTTGTTTAGGCCAAAAACGTGTCCAATAATATATTAGTAACTGACCCATTCACGGTGTGGACAGTTGTGCTGCTCCCAAATGTAATGTCACACTTTTCATACATTTATGGGAGGTTTAAACTTTATTTTATGTAAAACAATGCTGCCATCTTGTGGTTTGAAAAGGAATTTCAATCATAATTGTAGTTCTGTCTTCACAGGAAAATATTGAGTACATTTGCTCAGATTAAATGTCTAAAATGCATTTATAAATGACATCTAGAAGATTAGAGAAAAGCAACTGCTGTGTAGAATAGATAATAGGTCTATGTGTACAAGGGACACACACATCTGCCTGAAGGCTAAATAAATAGAACCAGGTTTTCTCTTACATGATTTTATTGGTATAGTTTGACTTTTCAGATAAAAGCAGATAGAGTAGAGCATAATAATCAGAAAGAGTGTAAGTCTTTGGGGCTTGTGTCCAAAGTCTCACATGAGAACTGTCTGAGGTGAGTCATTCATATCCAGGGGAACCCCTCGTCACAATGCTACATACTGTCCATGTCATGGAGTGTTACAGTAAATCAACAGTAACAACATGACACAAGTGAGTCTGAGGTAAGCTAGAGTTGGCTAGTGTTGTACTGAGCATTAGAACATCTACGTAATCATAATGTAAATGTACATCTCTGGTCGGACTGTGTCCTGCTGCTGCACAGTTGAGTCTGGAGCTCGTCTCTACCTTGGCATAGCTTTGGCATTAAGAGGTAACATGGCTCCACCCACAGGGGGCGCTCCACAATGAAAGCATGTGTGTTCATTACATAAACTCTGAGGGAGTAGATCCCATGGCCTTGGGCCAAATAATCAATACAGGGGAATACATAACAGTAAAAACGATATCATAATTCAAGTTTGACCAATTACTTATTATTCCGATCTAATTTAAAGAGAGGCCCACAGAGGACAGTCTCTAAATTCTGTACAGTGCAAATCGGGCGCTGAACCATGATGGTGAATTCACTCTGAAGTGCTTTGAAGCTTTGCAGTCAATCATTAGAGCTTTAAGCTTTAGCTTATTTTGATCACATAATAACACCAACATTAAGGTGCATCTAGTCTGAAGCACCTGGATTCTCTGTCACATTTGTTTCAAACACTAAAGTAAGAAATATCTGAGTTCACTAGTCGAGCGTTTCGGGCTGTGCCTGAAATAAAATGAAAGCTATTCACAAGCAGACAAATATTGCATTCAGTCATAAAATGATCAAATATTCTGAGGCTTGATCTGCTGATACAAAGAGGTATAAATAAGGTACTGTGAATATCCTAGTTTGGTAAAACAAAAACTTAAAAGTACATAGATAGAAGCACACTGAATTGTACTGCTCTGATCCACTGTTTCCTGAGATTCCAGCAGACCCTCAGGAGGACTTTGATCACTGTTAGAACCAATCGACTGATGAGTAACACCAGTCGCACTTTCTGCCGCTCATCATTTGTCACCAGAGCACCTGACCTGCAGGCTCAGCCAACAGTCGCTGTGGAAAACTCAGGAAGCTTTTAAAAAAGGAAAGTTAGCTTAAAATGGGCGAGGTATCTTTACATAATCGTCCCACTAAGATTTTAGGCTGATTAATACCATCTTGAACTGCATTATATACCAATATAGATATACATGTATACTGTATATTGCCGTAAATATAAGCAGGATTACTGTTGATAAATACGGGGGCCTCCTCCCCAGCAGAGGCACCTCAGCAAGCTTCAGCACCCGTCTCCCTTTGATTACAGGGTGTCATTGCACCCAAAAGGCTCTTTGTGGCTGGACACATCTAGTTTTCTTGTTACATTTGCTTAAACATGATTGTGCCGATCCACCAGCTTTTGTCACTCTTCATCCACAGTCTCCCTTTTGGAGTGGTCCTCCTTCTGTTCCTGCACCTGAGGGCTTGGCAGAGAGGCTCCCTCTGACGCGTTCAACACAGAGTCCTGGTGGTCCCCCATCCTCTGGACAGAGCCGTCCTCCTGTGGGATACAAATACTCAGTACTGTCAAACGGAGCAGCCAGAGATGCTCTAATTTAAGTATTAAGATTATGCGAATGTGGTTTGTTCGTCGAATTCCCGCTTTCATTCAATCTTAAAAATAGCAATACATATTTATATACATATACCTTATACGACTAGGTTTTCTATCAAATCAACTTTTGAGTTTGACTATTTATTTCTGTTTAAAAAAAAACAAAAACTGTGATTTATATATATAGGTTTGTTATATTTTAACTTCTCATCATGATACTGCAACATCTATAATGGTTTAACACATTGTTCACTTGGCCAGCATTGAGCTTTTCCTCTTTCTATAGCTGATGGGTGCTGATAGTTCCGGGCTATAGACTGCAGGCTTTGATGTGTCAGATGTTTTCGTCTTCCTGCCTGGCTGCTGTGAACAGTTAACAGCTGGTCTGACTTTGACTTTGTGCAGCTGCCTCGCCGACTCCCTGTAATTTATCCATTTGTTCTGGAGCAACTCTGACACTCCTCTGATCACCTGCTTGATCCAACATAACGTTGCTTACGACACAAACAGATGCTTCAGCAAGTATTAACTGACCCTCTCACACAATCCACATGTTATTTGGCTTGGATTAATAATTGAAAAATGTATCGTAAAATGCAGACTATTGAGCGCTCCGGAGTATAAGCCGCACCAGCCATATTTACAAAGAAAAACAACTTTGTACATATATAAGCCGCACCTGACTATAAGCCGCAGGTGTCCGCGTTGTAACATGAGACATTTACATTGCCGGGCCGGGCCGGTTCGGGACCAGGGGGAAGAGAGCAGACGTGTTTTGTAACATGCGCTCCGGTGAAAAAGTGCGGTGTGCCGCCAGTGCTGTGTTGTTTTCCTCCTCATTCTCTAATAAAGTGGTCAAAATATGTTACGTGAGAAAAGACGGCTTAATCAAAGTGCGCGGCTGATAGACGGAATAAGGAGAGAGAAGGAGAGAGCGCAGCGGAGGAGAGAGAGCGCCATGGATGCCTTCCCAAAAAGCTAAAGAAAGGAGCGAGGGAGAGAGATCATGTGGGCCAGCGTCAGCGGACGGAACAGGCCCGTCTGGTACAGGAGACGTCCCGTTGGTGCAGGTAGAACACTAAACACTTGAAAACCTGTCAGGTGCACTTATTCTGCCAATAAACTTCTGCACAGAACTCACTTCACGCAACTCCAGTTCCACACGTGCGCTGGCCCGGTCGGGTCGAATCATGCAGCAAATGACTCTGAGTCGGGTTTAGACAGTACCTGCGCGGACTCGGGTCGGGTTCGGGTCGAATAGTGCTGGGTCGGGTTCGGACAGTACGTCGCGGGCTCGGGCGGGTCGGGCTTGAATATTTGGGCCCAATCTAAACTCTAGAGACCCTAGAGACCGTTCCAGAAAAATACATAAATTAGCCGCATCGCAGGGTTGAAATCATGAGAAAAAAGTGGCAGCTTTCAGTCCGCATTTTACGGTAATAGTACTTTCAAAATTATCAAATTCAAAGTGAGTATTAAAGGAAAAACATTATGCACTTGAAATTTGGCCTGTTTTAGAAGTAAAAAAACAACAACTTTATATTTTTTTAAAATCCAAATCTGTATCTCAGCTGTTTCCCATGGCACTTACTGACTTTAAGGACCAAATACAGGCTGCACAGCGTTTACACAAGCTAAGAATGTTACTCGAGCGTTTGTGAAGAAATGCGAGTTAGCCTAGCAGTTGTCATGATCGTGATTAGACGCAGAAATGAGTCTGGCAATGACCTAAGGATTGAAAACAGCAGAAGATTCTCAGATAATCGTCGTCAGTTATCAAAAAAACGTCTATTGTAACTTACATGAATGATTTGCTCAGTGAAACGATGGTTGGCCTGATCAGCAAACTCGTGCATTTCCACCTCTTCTCCATTTGAATGGCAGCTGGGACTTGGCACCTCGATTCCATGGCTTTCCAAAATGGCAGCTTCTAGTTGTGACAGAGAAAAACAAAATAAATTATGTAAAAAACATTAAAAAGATGAAGTAAAAATGTAATTAAGTGATTACAAAATATTCACCAATATTGGCTCTCCTCTTCATCTCCTTTCGACGGTTGGCAAACCAGTTGTAAACCTTTAGTGCAGTCACACGTTCAAACTCGGACAGCTTACAACCTTGGAAGAAACACATAAAAATATAATTTACTCTTGCTTTAACAATGTCGTAATCATAATTCTATTTTCACTGGGCTAATAATGAAATCTGTTCTGCATCAGACTGTATGAGGCACTTATTTTTACCTTCAACAAACATCAAAAGTGTCATCTACTTTGAAATGCAAAAGCAGCAGGGATCACGAAAGTAATTTAACATAACGCATCAAAAAGAAAGGGAAAAAAAAAGACTGAAGAGACTAGAGACTCTGGACTATTTAATTTCTCATTTTTTGGGGTTTCATAATCTATCTATCTATCAGAATATCACCTTGTGTTTTCTTATTATGTATGAATTGTGTAACTTTTTTGCTCCAGCACCTGCTTGTCGTCATGGAAATGCAACTGCTTTGCCTGGAAGCTCCACAGTATTGCATTAAGCCTATCAATCTCCATGGAGACAAGAAGGTGTCCAAGTTAGAGGTCAGATCTGTGGAGAGGCGAGCCCACTCATGGTATGGATGCATGCTTTCTGTATTTTTTTTAATAAAAACACCTGCAAATGGAAGGTGTTGTGTCATACTGTGAAACCTTTTAGGCAAACTAATATTTCCATGGAGCCCTCACCAGAAAAGTTACATAGTGCACCATTAACTTATAATGGTCTATATTACAAACATACATCACTAGCTTTGTTGACTAAAGTTGACAAAATTTGCTTGGATATGGATTTGTGCAGCAATGGGTTTATGTGTTAAAAAAAAGTTTGATAATAATAATGGATGTCTAGGATGTCAAGAGCTTCACTAATCAGTCGACTATAAAGACTCTAAAAAACAGACAAAAATACCTTTTTATAATTGAGACAGTTGCATTAACAGAATAAGTAACAGAATAACCAATTTCTGATTTTCCTTAATAATACACTATTAGTAAAAATTACGGCTAAGGTTGAAATATGTTGACCGTACGTCAACAAAAGTCTCAATGTGCACTACAATTAATGGTTTGATTAATTAAAAAGTAATCGCTGACCAGTTAACTACTAAAATAAAGTTTTATAGTATGCACAGTGTCCAAATAAAAGTATGATTGATTGACTGATTTATAATATTTATAAAACGTTACAAGTTTTTCATGGCCTGTACCTGGTTTCTGAATGACTGAATTGCAGGCGTTGGCGATCTCCTCGCGCTTGGCCTCGTCTGGGTACTGATTCTCAATGAAGAAACTGTAAGGAAAAATCCCAGAGCTGTCAATTACACCGCATCACCAGCTCCGCATCTGATTAGCACAGTGCACTGATCTAAGAGACAGTCTTTGTGATAGGCTTATTTTACACCTCATTACTTTCCAAAGCGCAAAGGAGACACAACTTAATTTCTACAGTTAGAAACTTCATTAAGAAGTGGAGTAATCCGTAAATTTGAGACGTCATCACGTTTTTTAAATTGGAAGGACAATGTTTAAATCCAGGTGAAGGAGCAGTCACTTTTGCGCTACTTTGTCCTGCTTCGGAACATCTCTTGGGGCTAAAAAAAGGCGGATTATCTCGCATTACAAACACAGCGGGATCAATTTCTCAGTGCCTCGTCACCCTCTGCCTCGTCCTCTCCTGTCCACAGCTTCTTAACCTCCGCCGTCCTGTCCTTGGGCATAAACTGGCCCGTAAGGATCGGCACTGCAGTGGAGTTGCGTAATCCTGGGAGAGAGATCCGGAGAGTGTTGTCGTCTGCAGCCCTTATTATTGTGAGTGCTCCTTGTACTTACAGCAGGCGTGTAATAGAGAAATCAATTGGACACGCAGGGGAAGGAGCAGTACAGGAATGTCTGCTCTGGTTTTCAGCATTCTCCAGAGCGGCCCGTACTACTTCTGTCTGCCACAAATAGTGTTGTACAGGGAAACAGGTAGAGCTCTGTAATTAACTTTACACTGTGCGACTATAGCTTTAAATAACTGGTGCTCAGACTAAAGGACACTGCACCTGGAACGCTTGTTAAAACTGACAACGGCATGTTTTATAGAGCTTGGCTGCTCCTGCGAAGAAGATTCATTTTAATAAAATGGGAAGGAGGGGCACACAACAGAATTCTAATTTTCTGCAGTAGATTTTCTAGTTGTGGAAGAAGTGTCAACAATGATATGTAAACAGCAACTGTTACTTATTTAGTACAACCAGACCTGCTGTTAACTACATACTTCAGACTACTTCAACAGAGAAAGACTTTCTTTTAAGATCATTATTTTACATTTTGTGAATTGTAAACCATAATATTGGTCTAGAACATCTATAAGTTCATTGACTTCCTGTTCAAAACTATAGAACTTACAGGCCAGGCCTCTTCAGAGGCATTTCATCTCGTACAATGCTTCTCAAGGGCATTTCATCGATTCACTGGTGATACATTTTAATCATAACCACAAGCCAATCCCAGTCATGTGCTGCTGACTATGTTTACTTCCGCCTACTTTCTTCAGGCAGGCAAGCAAGCTCTAGCACAATAAAAAAACTGTGATTGAAGCCAGACTTTTGAAATAGCATCCAATCATATATAGAAGAGTATGTACTAACCAATCAAAGAAAGAGCGCTGTGTGGCGTACTGACCACTCAGAGAACTAGTGGTACTCATGAGGGACAGTGATAGAAGTAGTGGTCCTGAGTGCACCAGTCCACTTAAAGCACAAACCTCTCCATGATGGATTGGCACTCTTTCCTCCAGGTGAACCTGCTTCCTCGGCGCAGCCTTAAGGGTCCACCCACTATCCCAGTCTTCTCCCCAGTCATGATGCCTGTCCTCCAGTCGGGCTCCTCTTTTACCATAGAGCGCATGGACAAGGTGGCCCCTGAAACAGACACACAAAATGTATCAATCTTAGTAATATACAAGCACAAAAATAACTAATAAGTGGTGTCCTCCTCTAAAACAGTTGTAGGCAGTGGTTTAGTTTTTGGAGTGATTTGCAGTGATTCCAAAAGTTTCCTCGGGGCCACTGAAACCATCTTCCAGCAGAGCGTTGTGACACAGCCCACATAGGCAAGGACCATTTGTAGATAGTTTAGTAAGGCATCTGGTTCACTTAAACTATTATTTATTCCCTTCATGTTGGAAAAGTGTTTTCTAGTCCATGACAAACAATGGAATGGCATTGATATGGTAGTGCGGGTTCCCATACGACACAGCTCTCCTGCAAGAGGCTGCGGGCTCTGCGCCGTTACCTGTGTGTGTCTGTGAGGCGGCGGCAGCAGCAGCGGTGTACCAGGGCAGCAGGTGCATCAACAGCTCCCTCTGCCTGCTCCACACCGGCGCCGCGTTGGGGTTCAGGGTGGTGTTGGGGTTGGGGAGGAGCTGGGGGGTGCTGTCTCCTCCCCTTCCCCGGGCCGAGGGACTCACGTTGTGCTGGTTTTCACTCCATCTCAACCCTTTTGGACAAAACCCAACAGTCAGGCATAGACTTTGGAAGTTTGTGATGTACTGTGGTTAAATAAAAGAAATTGATATAACAAACTCCTTTAGACCCATCATTAAGTGACTTCTATGGAATATTTGATCATGTTAATATGGCCAATTAGTTAGTGATAATAAATGAGAGGCAGGTCAATAGGAGCTGAGATTGAAAGCAAAGCATGTGGCCGCTTTGAAAAGCCATTGTTAGTTTCACAGTTAATAGCCTGATTGTTAGCCATGTAGGAATGAAAACCAGCACAGGAGCACCTCTCAGCTTTAGATACTGCTGATGTCTCTGAAAGCTAGTGCAAAGCTTGCGTGGGTGCAGGGCAAAAATAAAAACAAAGATGAAACAGGCGGTAGGCAATCCATCAGCAAATGTCAATAAAAATCACTATGTACCAACCGACAAGCAAACTCATTAATTTGTACTTTAAGATATGTATTCTATCAACAAATCAAAGCCCTTAGTTATCCATGGGTTTCAGCATGATTAGAAAGAAGTTTTAAGTTTAAAACAAAATATTGTCTCTTGAATAGGAAAAAACTCCTCAGAATGCTTCGTGTAGCAGAAAGCTGAAACCATGAATAAAATGTAACTAAATGCTAAATTAGTGCATAAAAAGAAGAGAGGAGACTCTGAACTGTAATTTGCTTAAGAATCTGTAACCTTTGACAGTTAGACGTCATTCCCACGCCAAACTCTTCCTGAAACCAGTGCAGTCAAACCACATTCACCTTCCTTAAGTCTATCGACCCACATCTCCAGTGACAGCACTACCTTTATCATTTGCCTTTCCTTTGAAATTATAGATTTTCCGGGAGTCCTTGCTTGCCCTCAGTCCACATGATCGGATGAAGTTAGCACAGTGAATGAGGTGGGGCGGTTTACCATGCAGGAGGTGGGGATAAAAGAAGTGCAGAGGCGAAGGGCAAGTTTAGCAAGCTATATGGTTCATGATGGACAAAAAACACAAGCCTTTTTCAAATCTATCTTTAACCTTGTGCTCTTAATGCGTTTTCCACAGTCACTCCACTGCCTTATCTGTCCGGTAGCATTCATCATCCCTGTTATCTGATCTTGCTCTCAGTCTGGCAGCGTAGCGCGTTATATGACCAGCTCGGGTGCACTCCTCACCTGGGTTGTTCCTCTCCAGCAGGTACCAGCGGTAGAAGGCTCTGCGCTTGGAGTCGCTCATCTCCAGGCCCTGCTGCAGAAGCCACTGGGAGATGTAGCTCTGGCTGATGCCTGGTGGGTAAAGGTACAACATTTAGATTTCTTTTTCATCCAGGGGCATTAAATTGAACGTGTTTGTGTGTACGTTCATTTTTATTTCTTATGAAGACTGTCCCTGATGTACAACCCGACAGAGGGGTGTCCAAACTATGTTCAAACACAGCTTTCAGACCAATTTTTCTTGTCCCTCTGGCCTCCTGGTGAAATGGCCCACAATATTCTGAGATGTACTTTTTGCTGAAAGTTTCACACTCTCTACCATTAAACCCCCAATAATCAACATCTTGATTTATACCTAATATTAAGGTTCTAAGACTGAATTTGGGTGTGGCGGCAGTTTAAAACCTCATGTAAATGCTATTTTTTTAATTATTTGCATTTGACCATGTGCGTAGTTCTCTGCTGGGTCTGTGTTCCAACATGCAGCCCTGGTTGAAAAAAGTTTGGACAGCCCTGAACTGGACGTTGAGATGCTTTATCTGCAAATTTGTACGTTTTCTACTCAACTTTAGGGCTGGGCATTGAATGTGATTTTAATCAAGATTCAGATTCAGTCAAGTCTAACGGTTAATGATCAGCTTGGGTGTTATTAATTAAGGGGTGTATCAGTAGAAGCATTTGTTTTGGTGTACCTACTTTGGAGGTAGAAACAGGACTATTTTTTGTGTTATATGGCACTTATTAAGGGTTTGTCTTGTTTATGTTCATGGATATATGAATATTGTAAGCCATTTTATTAATTATAAACAAATTATACATATAAACAAATTGAAAAACAGGACTGCACAATATCAGGAGATAAAATTGTGATTAATATTTTTTGCTGTGTTGCCCAACCATATTATTCAACGTACAATATATCAAACAGTTACAGTCAAACTTTTACAACCAGGTTGCAGAATTCACCACAAACTGATAGCATTCTAATCAATCAACTGCAGGGAGGGAGAGAGAAGAAAAAAACAACAGTCTCCTAAAACTCTGTCAATGCAGTGTCAGCCTTTGCTGAATTTGCACATTGGTTTCCATGTACTATGTCACTGCAACGTGCTGTAGAATGCAATTTTTTTTACTTTTGATTCATTTATATGTGGGAAATTAGATTAAGGGGGCTGAAAACAAACACAGCAGTAATATGAACAGAGGAATAGTCAAGTCTCTCTGAAACAAAAGGAAACATTTTCTTGCGTAGTACCGCCCTGTTAATCGCATTAGAGCAAACCACAATGTGAAGGAATTGCAAATTTAGTAAACAGGAGCAGTCTCTAATCTCTAAAATGCCAGCACACTGTATTCAATCAATTTGAGGACACAATGTTCATGAGCTAGCTACAGCATACATCCAAAGACTGTAACCTGAAAACTCTTCTGGACATTTGTGACATGTCAGTGAGTTACAACTGATTTGTGCCCAAGAAATGTGTTGCCACTCAAAGCTACACTTACCCGTCACTTGTCCGACTATTGCCTGAGAGATTCTGCGGTTGTTGAGGAAGGCTTTGATCTCCTCCTTTACCAGGTTACTGTCCCTTCTGTCAAACAAGTACAAGACACACATTACATTGTACCCTCACCTCTGCTCTTGTTAAACTTATTCACTGATGCCTCTCGTGTCCTTCTGTTCCCCAAGCGCTCAACCTGAATTAACTCGCTAACAATTCTGGAGAACAAGACTGGTCCACGAGGGACATTAACCATCATTAGCTGTTCTTCGAATGCTCTCATTCTGTCTCGTCCTCACCTCATATACTCCTCCACTTTCTCCTCCAGGTCCCACTCCTCTTCTCCCATCATGTCGTAGCTGAACGACCTTTGAACTGCCACCGTGGGGGGGTACAATGGCGGGGGTGAAGCCTCGTAACTGTTGCTGGGAGACAAGGCCGCTCCGTCCAGGCCAGAGGTTTGGGTGGTGGCGGAGGCCAGAGACAGCGAGGAGGCCGAGGAGGATGAAGATGTGGTGTGGGCACTGCTGTTGTTGTTGCTGTTGTTGTTTTGAGAGGGGGCGGGGTTAGCGTCACAGTGGGCGGGGCGCGTGTCTGGGTCCAGGCGCTCCAGAGACTCCAGGGCGTGGATGATCTGGGGTTTGGTCATCCCGGACAGACGGAGGCGCTGCAGGAGGTCGATCTGTTCGATGGTGTAGCGTGGTTCTGCTTCACAGCACTCCATCGTGGCCTCTGGGAAAGTCAAGAAATAGTGTTGTATCATGGGAAATTACAAGTCTAGCTGAGTATTTTATCAACTTTTTCGTACATTATTTATTATTTGTTTATTTATTATTTTTTGGCTAAGTAATGGAGCAGCAAGATTTTTCGCAATTGAATCAAAACTGCAATTTGAACGTTTCCTCTCCAAATAAAAAAACAACAACCTTATCTTAGTCTGTTAAAACTTCCAACCTTGCAGTTTAGACCTCTACAAAGCACGAACATGTTCTTTAATACATGGGGTTCTTTGATTTGTTTAGTCATTAAAATTTCAGCCTCCTCTCAAATGGCAATGCTCCTGAACGTGTTTAAAATTTGAACTACGGACTGAATTCTACAATTGAAACATAAATCACAAATCTAATCTAATCATAATACCTGTCAAAACAAAACAAAAACATATAGCCCTACAACACTACACTGCTGAATCCTTTGCGTATCAACGATTAAGAACAGACGTGCGCCGATCAATCATACGGCAAAAATAACGTGATCGTGATCTGCAAAAGGGGCCATTCAGACGCTCCAATCAGTCTTCACACGCTAGGCTCTCACACATACATTGCTTCAGTTTCTTTTACTTATTCAGAGAACAAAGTAAGTGGATGAGTGGATGAGGAGTAGGGGAAAACTGGAAATTTCGGAGCAATGGCGTCTTGAAAACAGGAGACTAGAGATTGCTCAAACATGTATGAATCACTCTAAAGACAACTTCCAGTGGGTCAATGAGAAGGAAGACTGTTATAACTTGATGTTACATACTTTCTTTTACCTACTTTGTTAAGCTGTTTGGAATCATGGTTACTTTAAAAAATATATTCGATGATTAGCTTTGCTCATTGTCAGAGCAACACACAAAAACTATCTTTTCACTTGGCGATTATTATTATATATTTTTGATGTTACAATGTTAAAAGCTTGCACACGTGTTAGACAAGTCATAAAAAAGCGCCTAAAGCAAGATAAAGAGCAAATACACTTTCATTACAGTAACATCGATTCGTGTCATTTGCGGTCGACTAGTAAGATTAAGGGCACATCTCGTGTCTAAGAAGAGGCTTTGTTATTATAGTAAATTAATACATTACTTTACTTCTTGGTTAAATAACATCTGTTGACTTAACAATTTGTAGGCTATTTATTTATTTATTCATTACATCAGCCTTTATTCTGATGTTACTATTGACATTCAAGCTATAGTTCTAGTTTAATTTATTTGTTTGAACAACGTGTCAGTACAAACATGTATGCATAAAAGGAAAGAAAGCATAACGTATAACTATGTGTACAGGCCAATGTGGACCTTTTCATCTTGAAGACACACACTGAATGCTGATGTGGCATTTGGATGTTAATTACAGTGCCATGTTAATAAAACAGGTTTATGGAACCGGGTGCATTCTCCTCTGTCGAAGTTCATTTGAAATCCTGGCATCAGTTCAATGGCTTGGCACAAACTATAACCTTGCTTGGTACGTCCGCGGTGAAATACAGAGACAGCAATGACACTAGCATATTAAAAACTAAAACTTCCCGGAAATCTCATACTTACCAGACCATTTGTCTAATTGGGGGGCAGAATCCAATTAAAAAGTGTCATGTCATGGAACTTTTAACATTAACATTTTAAGGTCGGTTGGCGGTAAGTCTACTTTGGATTATCATATTAAAGCAGAACTAAGTAATCTTAAGGTAAGCCTTGCAACATTTCCTGACGCCGACCTGAAGACAACTCTCCTGAGAAAGCTTGGCTCTCCTTTTTATTGTTAGCGAGAAATGTTTTTGTATGCGATTGTACTTCCATATTATTATATAAGGGGATTTTCGCAAGAGAGCTGCAGGGGGAACTCAGTCGCTTAAGTTACTTCTGCTTTAAACAAATTATGCCGCCCAATTCATATACTCCCAAGAATCTGCTGAATATAAGCTTGACAATTACAACTGTACGTCTTTAGTTGGTTGGTCGGTTCGGTCAATGGCGTCTTAGCAAAGTAAACTGAGAGTTTACTTTGCCTTTTTACAAGCTTTTTTTACTAGTTGTCTGAGAGTTTTTTAAGAAATACAAATACACCCACATTATAATTACATAGATTCCCCATTTGTAGTTGATTTAGGGAGCGTCCTCTGTCTGTGAAGAGGCTTTGGTACTGTAATAAAACAGGCCTAATTCATTAGCTTAGATCTGGGTTAAGAAACTTTTGCCTTAATTCATAAATTATATTTACAGTTCAATAAGTGAATATTTTTATGATGTTACAGTCCACAGTAAAGGTGAATTACTAGCTCCAAACCACGCCCTTTTTAGTTGATTAATCAATGTGCAGCACTGGGATTGCTTTAGTCGACTAAAGCCTATTGACAATATTGACTGTAGTATCATAACGGGAAGTAAGCAATCAAAATGACCTATCAGAGCATCCTTAACTCTCCTGATGTGAAACAAGCAGTGTCCCATCACCATCCGGTTGGTTACCTGCGGGAGGGGGCGACACGGAGAGGCAGCCCGGGAGTGGCTCGGTGCGTGGGGTCGCGACGGGGACACTCCACTGTCGCATGGCTCAGCGGAGGAGCGCGTCTCTCCGGACCTGCATGGGAAAAGAATGATGCACAGCTCTTTTAGCAGCAGTCACAAAGTCTAGTTAACAGACACCGTCCCGAAGCATCACAGGTACAGTCACAAAGTCGCGGAACATCCCCAATAATAACAACGGGACGGGACAGGGCAGGAGGCAAGAAGCGCAACTCCAGCTGCAGCTGATGCGATGGGGAAGGTTGGGTCTAGTTGGCAGCAAAACGGATCAAAAACGGAAGTGCTGCGCTACAGTCTAGTTTCTACTTCAAAGCAATTCTCGCAAAACCGTGCCACGCTTTCCTTAATTTTAAGCATATATATAAACTACATTTAACTCATCTCTAACAACTAATGATTGGGTATCAGTTATCAGTAATGGGAAGTATCGAAAATGCTGGATTATACAATTGCTGTTTTGAAGACATAAAATTACTCAAAAAAATAAAGAAACGTCATGTCATCTCCCAAACAAAGGAATACAGTGGTTTGTCAGCACTTAATTTTAAGATCCATTCACGTTTTGGCAAGACATTTAATTATTAAAATATTGTCTGCATATTGTTGTCAAGATAATCACAACAAAATATAGAGACATAATTTTGCCTAAATGTTGATCAAGGAAGAAGCAGGCTTTTATTTTGAATGTTTTGTCAGATTCCGTTCGCCTATGTCTTCTGTGACTTTTTAATTATGCTGCTGCTTAGCTAATAACTAAACTTTCACAATGTGCAGTGCGGTCAGATAACTTAGAGCGAGCATGTGTTATTGCAGACTGACAAATGGAATAAATACCACAAGCAACGGCATGCATAACCCAAAACCAGCTGGGACAGCGCCACGATGCTAGCCAGTTAGCTGCGCTAGCAAAGCAGCTAATAGCATTGTCCCACCGCCGCGGAGAGCTTACCTCCAGCGGACGAGGAGCGATCGCCGCGGCCAGCTGTGGACAGATGGAAACAGCACTATGGGTAAAGTAGTTTGTCTGTGCGCCCCGGCCAAGAAAGTCCAACCTGAACAGCAGCCGCGCGGTTACGAGCGTGCACAAGCTAAACTGTACAGGGTCATGTTGTCTTTGAGCTATGCAGAAGGGGAATACAGTATGCAAATGTGGGGAGTCTGTTTCAATTTATGACCCCTCACCCGACACCACTGTAATCGTAGACATTGTAATAATCACAACTTCCGGTTACAGTACCGATACGGATCGTGCTGCCAGACACCAAGATGAACGAATACAAAAAAAGTAAGTAATCCTAAAGAGACTGGGACAAGCCCATTTGATCATCCGGCTAATCGCATGACAGAAGACATTCCCACAACACGAAGGTACTTAATCTATGTAATTTACAGAAGATTGCTTGGATAATCTTGTTTTATTTTGATATGAACAGGAAGTGGTCTATATTGCCAATCACACTTGACACTGCAGCGCATAACAGTGGGCGTACAGTGTCTGCCATTCACTATGGTCTGGAACAGTGGGCGAGGCTACCGCGCTCAAATTGAGCCGCCGACTGTAGGCTGCCATGTTTGCAATCTGCTGCTGACATGGATGTATTAAAAGAACTGGATAAGGTACGCCCCCTCTGTCTGTGGTCCCACATTGATTTGTGGCCGTGCGAGGTACTGCAGCCTCTTGAAACCAGCCTTTTTCTAAAATTGCTCATTATAATTGCAGACAGTACTGAATTATTATCGGTATTTAAATAAAATAGAAGGAAATGTTCTTTTCTACCGTTTCTAAAATCACTGAAATTACCGTTTTTATATGAAGTGGGGGATTGTCGTCACGTGGCGCCCTAAAGCAAAGATGGCAGCCTCCGTATCAGGAAGTAAAACAAAGATGGCAGCCACCGTATCAGGAAGTAAAACAAAGATGGCAGCCACCGTATCAGGAAGTAAAACAAAGATGTCAGCCTCCGTATTAGGAAGTAAATGCGTAAGTAAGAAACTTTTTTGGGGTCATGCGCCAATGAGCACTCTCCATAAGGATAAACAGGGCGGCCATTTTGGATTCATCTTCCAGGTTTTATTATTGACCTTATTCTGCCCCGCCCACTTTTGCCGTTTTTTGCACTTCCGTTTGTAAACGCTCATCCGTTTGACGAGAACTCCGTTAAAGCTAATGACTAACGAGGGAAAAGTCTCGCCGCTAAAATGTTACATAAAGTAGATTGATTTGTGTAAAATGTTTAATGAACACGAGCAACAACAAGTCAACAACGCACCGATTTCCTGGTCAGTCTGAAAACAGCTTTTTAGTCCATGTAGAACTTATTTTCTGTTGAGCTTGTCTGCTCCATGTAAACTAATACAACAGAAACAAGACGGCGGCGTGTAAGGCAACTTCCGGAATAAGGTAAATAGTTCTATGGGGCTAACCCATGGCCATTTTGAATTCTCCATGACTGAGCCGCATTATCATGAATGGGGCAGAGCGACAACCGTCTGTCCACTATTTTTATGTCTATTGTCTGGAACTGAGCATCCAATTCTAATAGTAAATTAAAAAATTATATATCTATCTATATATATATATATATATATATATATATATATATATATATATATATATATATATATGTGAGATATAGATATATATTAGTACTTAGTAGTACTATACTACTTATAGTATAATAAATCATAATGGACACATTGCTTATTAAGAATGATTCAGGCATAGTAACTACTTAAGGTATGTAGGTAGGTAGGTATATTCCTTCATGACGCAAATTCAATTATCTGCATTTTGATCCATCCGTCAGTGCCACAGTTGTGGCAGTGCACAGATTTCCAGATTTTGAGCTCGGCTTGATCAGGACCTTCGCTTGAGTATATTTATCTGTTGCATGTTTTCAGTTGATGGGGGAAACCAGAGTGCCCAGAGGAAACCCAGACATGGGGAGAAACATGCAAAAGGCACGGGGTGGCCAGGGAGTCGAATCCTGTGGCCTTCTTGCTGTGAGTGAGTGCTATGAGGGGTTAGAGTTTGGAGTTAAGGTTAGGAGATTAATCAATACTTTTTACTTTTACTATTATTATTATTATACATTGCTATCTGTTGCACCTTACCTCTGAAGCAAGATCCTAGTTTGTGTGAATTTTGCTCACTGACAATGACAATAAAACCCTTCTAATAAACTATTAGTTCATTATGAAATAAGTCTATGTTCATGCTATAAAGTGTTGCCCAATTGTTTTATTAAACCATATTTATAGATATTATAAGTATTAATTTGTCATTTGTGTTGATGTATTAGTAAAACAAAACTTTTTGCTAATTATTTAGATATCTAGTTAGTTGCCTTGTATTTTCAGCTTTTTAAAATCACTTTTAATTCAGTAGGCTGCTTATCCCTGTTGCTATCTGCATTTGCACTAAAATGTTTGCATAGCATATCAAACTTCTTCCCACCCCTTTAACTTGGACGCTGCTGTAAATCAGTGGTAGTGTTAGGTGCCACTAGGTGTGTGCAGTCAATTTAAACTACTCCTTTTCTGCTACTGCTGCAAAAGTCCATTGTTGATTCAGTTTTCTACCAGTTTATCGCAATGAACTGGGCATTTCTCGAGGGTCTTCTCAGCGGGGTCAACAAGTACTCCACCGCTTTTGGCCGAATCTGGCTTGCTATTGTTTTTATTTTCAGGCTCCTGGTGTTCTTGGTGGCATGCGAGAAGGTATGGGGAGACGAGCAGAAAGACTTTGACTGTAACACCAAACAGCCTGGATGTCTCAATGTCTGCTACGACTATTACTTTCCCATCTCCCACACCCGTCTCTGGGCTCTCCAACTCATCTTCGTCACCTGCCCGTCCCTCCTGGTGGCCCTGCATGTGAGCTACAGAGAGGAGCGAGAGCGCAAACACAAGCTGAAGCATGGAGAGGACTGCACCCCGCTTTATGATAACACTGGGAAGAAGCGTGGAGGGCTGTGGTGGACCTACTTCTTAAGCCTGCTGTTTAAGATCATGGTGGATAGTGTTTTTATTTTCTTGGTGTTCTACATCTACGAGGCCACCTTCTTTCCACCACTGGTCAAATGTAGTGAAGATCCTTGCCCCAATGTGGTCGACTGTTACATCGCTAGGTAGGTGTACTCTTTCTGACATGGTCACTCAATTTATTGTAAATATATAATTACAGTGGTTGCAGAAGTACTCTTTAAAAACATTCAAGAAAAGATAATGTTTGACATAAAATCTGCGATACTTTAGTAAAAGTATTGAACTACCCCTTTTAATAATAAAATTTTAGACTAAAAAGGTAAAAGTATTTCACACAATATATTTTTTAATTTCCCTGGTCATTTTCATGTATATATTTTTTGTTTGCTCTAAAGCTACTAACCAGTCAAGTTAAAATGTAGCGTAGAAAGTACAGATACCTGCTCTCAAATGCAGTGAATTACAAACAGAAAAAATGACTTAAAACTATGTTGCCTTTTTTTGTAAATTAGTACATTTTATATTTCACTGTATTGTAAAAGCAGGACTTTGTGACAAAAATGAGTCTGCAGCACACTGCATGCATGTAGTCATAAAGTACATTATTTCTCACCAAGCTAGAAGTAAGAGCCAAATGCAGCGCTCTGATTGGCTGTGCTTGGGTTACCATCTGAAAAAAGCTCTTTTAAAACTATGCATGTGCCTAAAAATGAATGCATGTGAATATTTACAATGTGCCAAATGGTTTGTGAGAGCTTGAAACTAGAAACAAAAAGATTTAAATATCTACTTTCTCCTTTCATAAAAATCCGGTGCCCCCGCTTTAAGCTCTGTACTTTTAATGTTGAACTTCATTACTTTGTACATTCTTTCTGTGTAATTATCTCAGTGTTTGGAAATGAAATATCGAGCACTGACATGTGGCTCAGTGGTTGAGCTGCAGTGCATGTATGGGCTACTCCACTTCATTTCAGTTTCAGTTTCAGTTTTCTGAGCTTAAATGTTCACAGCTTGTTTAGAATGCACAACTCATGTCCATCTGTCCTTTACTTCCCAGGCCAACAGAGAAGAAGATCTTCACTATCTTTATGGTGGTGTCCAGTTTCGTGTGCATCCTCCTCACTCTGCTGGAGGTCCTGTATCTGTGTGGAAAGAGGCTGTTTGAAAGCTGTAGACAAGGGCGAAACTCCAGGAGAGACCCATCCTTCATGATGTCTGGAATACCTCTGACCGAGAGGGAGGGCTCCATGTACAAGGGACCAGTCATGGACAAACTGGACAATGGAGAAGTGACCAAAGAACTCCCTGCACCTGCTTATACTGCCGTGTCTTGAGTCAAAACTAATACAGTATTTTTGATATATATATATATATTTTTTTAATACATTGAAATAAGGTTTTGTAAGTCATGCAGAGTTTTGTGTTTTTTGGTCTTTTGGTATGGACTTAAATGTAATGTAATTTAATTTGTCATTTAAACAACAGAAAACATTTTGAATCTCTTATAAGCCTGACTAAATAACCATAACCATATTGCAATAATGCACCTTTGGACGAAGTATATTATTCTTTTTTGTGTACAATTATTAGAATAATAAACACATTTGTTCCACAAACTGTCTTAAATGTTGTTACTCAATTGGCGGCACATGTGCAAGTGTTGAGATTTCCTCTCACAACCAAAGCCTGGATTTAAATACCTCACAGACTGAAGTGAAGAAAATACAATCATGAATAACTATTTTACTAATATGGATATAATAACATTGTGCCCCTTGTTACATGACAAGCTAAAACAGGAGTGTTTTTCATGACTCACATTTACTTGGTACTACCCGAAGTGCAACTTGCCAGTTTCATAACTTTTAAGTCCTTATTCTTGGTTTGGTTGAGTAATATTCTTCAGAAGTAAAGATACTCTTTGTTGAGCATTTTTTTGGATACACACTACCCAACTCAGTCATACAATGAGTCTCCAATGTAAGTAAAGGAGTGATATTGACATTTTGATAAAACACCGCTCCTAAGTTTCTAAGCTTGAGCACAATAGCCACATCCTTTGTACATTCACTCATTCAGGTATTAAGCTGTAGATTGGAACCATATCAGAATAACTGTGCAGTTAGTAGTATCAGTAGTGTATCTGATAGTATTAATGTCTGAACAAGTAAATGTTATGTAAGTCACAGGTTGAGGTGCCTAATGCAGTCCTTCTCTAGGGCCTTGTGTGTGGTGAGGCTGTGTCAGGTGTGCTTTGAAAAAATGTCAGATTCATGGATTAAAATGAATAATTTCCAATTTGTGTGTGTTATAAACAACTTCTTCACCAAAAGAAAAAAACAAAACAAAGCCACCATTGCCAAATTTAAGGCACCAGACACAATTGACAATATAATGTAAATGACACTTTTTTTTAATCCCTAAATGGTGGGATTTAGTAATGTTTTAGGTGGTGATGTGTCTCGAAAAAGTGTGCCTTAATTAAAAAAAAAACTTTGAAAAACACTGCTCTATAAGGTGTTGAAAATGAGTGCAGCATGGATCATTACTTGAACACCACACTTTTTTTTATGATATACAGTACAACCCCAAACATACAATGTTTTACATGGAAACTACACCAATAAAAAAGGACATAGACAAATTAATCTTTCATCCAAATTTAGTTATAAAAATGATTTGAACTTGTATTGTGATGACCTTGTGGACAACAACAGGGGGTCCTTGGGATATTTTCGCACCAAAATGGAGTTCCTGGCCTCAGAAAATTTCAAAACCCCTGGCTAGTAAGCAGGGGAGTAAACAGGGGGGGACAAAGGAGTCTGTTGTCCCGTGCTTCAGTGTTTTAGGGACTCAGAATTGGACCCTCTTTCTTTGAATTTGTGGGGGGCCCATGTGAGGCTTCTTGCCCTGGGCAAATATCTGTCGACCGGGCTGCTAATGAGATTGATAGCACTTTGCTGAGAACTGTCACACAAAGTCAGAGGTCATTTGGGACCTGCTGTTTGTATTTGTCAACAATATTAACTAACTGGATCCCTTTAAGTTAAAAATACCTGTGATTTTGAACCAGCAGGTGCACACAGACAAGTTTGGCTTTAGGGTGGCTGCGTTGGGTGTTGGACATTTCCAAAGGAATTCTGAATGGTTGCCAACAGTGGCCACTCCTCTGCGTTACGGTCAACAGTAGCCTTCTGTACACACTTCACTCCTGACCTGCTAAAACGTGACGGGAACATCTTAAGTAGGAACAAAAATCCTTACAAAAGGTGATAAATATCAAATCATAAATGGATATAAAAATCATAGCCTTCATACAATAAGAGCATGTGGATAAAATGATAATAATAACTGCAATAATACTCTGTCACCCGATTTCTGGCGGACAACACATACAATCTTTGTGCCGCACAAGGGATTCAGACTGATAAAACATCTGCCATCACAAAAAAAAAGGCATTTATTACAAATTATTACAGTATTTTTTTATTATTCCCTTTCTAACTCTAGGCAGAATACAGATAGGATAGAATCAAATCATCAGCTATGTGGATCTTACCATTTTTATCATGATTATGCGCTAATAAAAAGTGAACATTGGACATTAGGATTGTCACTAACAATTATTTTTTTGAGGTTGATTAGTCAGTGATTATTTTGTTATTTAATAATTATTTATTTATTTTGTCAGTTATTTCGGTCAAACAATGATACTTTTTAAACACATTTTTAAGAAATAAAGTTTGAAATATGCATTTTTCACGAATTTAGGGCATCTGCGAATCCAACCATGAATTTTGTTGGGTTACAAAATCACCAAATTTTGTGGCATGTGGCCATATTGTTGGCAAACACAAGCTTTTAAGTTGGAATATAATTACAATAATATTATTTAGATCACACTAGGTTAGTTGAACTGTCACACAGGTTAACCGTTTTAAGCATAACAATGGACATATTTTGTAGAGAAATTAGTGAAATTTCATCAGTTAAAGCATGGATAAAGATGATGTAGTTTCTGAAATCAGCTTGCTTCTGCTGGTACATCCTGCCACCATTTGCTCACACAAAATGACACCTAACTCTAAAAAGATACTTATTACAGATAAGGCATAGCAAATTGTAACTCCACAACACACACCTGTATAAAACCCTGTTACTAGGTGTATATATGTTTCCTCCCATAATGCATTAAGGGTAGTGAACGTGACCTCACACACTTCTGTCCTTTTTATGTTGTCCCTGGTCACCCTTCATCTCCAGATAATGTAGAAAATAGAAAATCAAGTCTAGTCTGTAAGTTGCACCTTTGCTGTGGCACGAGTTGGGTGCTATGAGCTCACTCTAATTGCAAGTTGTAGTTTGTGACTGTGCCGGGTAGACAGGCTCCAAGTCGTGTGTTCAAGGCCGAGCTGCATATCAGGTTTGTGATCATAGCTGTAGACATCAACTTGGTGAAATGAATTAATCCTGAGTATTAGGTGTCCCCAAGTTGTTATTGCCGCCTTGCCTTTTGGGAGCAACATGCAACTGTTCTCAATGAGCAACAACTTTGAGAACAAGACCAGGTATTCATTTGGACACACAGTATGGATGAATTGTAGTACAAAAATGAACTGTTGATAAATTAACAATTTCAAGCCAACTTATTCAGTCATGTGACAATTTATAACCTCACCTCTGTCTTCTTAACAACAAATGTGTGGGCCTCAATTTGGAATTAAATATCATGTGTAAAGCAGAAGTTGTGTGTATTTTGTGTATTTATCCCCAAAAAGTATTGTAATTCCACATTTTTTGCTATACACATGTTTATTGTCTTTGTGTGTCTTAGAACAATAAAAAAACGAGAAAAAAAAGCTAATTTGACATCATTTCACACAAAACTCCAAAAATAGGCTGGACAAAATTGATGGCACCCTTAACTTAATAATTGCTTGCACATCCTTTTGAAATAAGAACTGAAATCAGTCACTTTCTATTATCATCAATAAACTTCTTACACCTCTCAAATGGATCATATTGGAAGGGCGCCTTTTTCCCACAGCAATCTTAAAATCTCTCCATAGGAGTTCAATGGGATTGAGATCTGGACTCATTACTGGCCACTTCAAAACTCTCCAGCGCTTTGTTGCCATCCATTTCTAGGTTTTTCAAGTATGTTTGGAGTTATTGTCCTGCTGGAAGACCCATGATCTTGGACACAAACCCAGTTTTCTGACACTGGGCCCTACATTATGATCCCAAATCCTTTGGTAATGCTCAGATTCCATGACACCTTGCACACAGTCAAGACACCCAGTACCAGAGGCAGCAAAATAACCCCAAAACATCTTCTAACCTCTACCATATTTGGCTGTAGGCATTGTGTTCTTTTTTTTTGTAGGCCTCAATCCGTTTTTGGTAAGTGGAATGATGTGCTTTTCCAAAACCTCCATCTTGGTCTCATCTGTCCACAAGACGTTTCCCCAGAATGATTTTGGCTTACTCACATACCCTTGGCGTCAGTAATGGGGTCTGCCAGGGTCTCCTGCCGTAGCGTTTCATTTCATTTAAATTTTGATGGTTAGTTAGCTGACACTGATGCACCCTGAGCCCACAGGACTTTCATCAGTTTTTCTCTTCCGTCCACGTCCAGGGAGGGAGTTTCAAGTGTGATTTTTATATTGCCCACACCTGTTACTTGCCCCAGGTGTGTTTAAAATAGAACCACATGCTTGAAACAAATTTATTTATTTTGTCTGGCCCATTTTTGGAATTTTTTGTGAAATTATGTCTCTGTTTTTTTTTTTTTTTTTGTTAATGTATTGTTCCAACACATACATACAGGAAATAAACACGTGTGTAGCAAAAATGTGGAATTGCTTTTTGGGGAGAAATAGTTTTTATATACTTTTTAAATACATTTTCTGGGGGAAAAAAAAAACTCAGCCATGACTGTATATTTAAATTCATCAATTATCTTCAGGTCATTTTGACCCAGTCTACATTTTTTATTTTAATTTTTTATTGCACCATTCAGCATAAAATGTAAATATGCTTTTTCCTGATATTAAAAAGTATATTGCTCATTGACCAAAGGTGCATAGCTCAAATGAAGAGAGCACAAGGGGTTTAAATGACAAAAAGTGAGCTTAGAAGTACAGGTATCAAAATCCAAATGAATATTTCATGGTCATGACACGATCAAACAGCCTTTAACCCCCTGTAAGAAAAACTCCCAAAGACTTCATCCCTGAACACAGGTACTTGTTCACCATTATTATAAGACACAATGACACTCTAATACATTGAGCATTCTTGAGGCTTGGCAGTGTCCCATCAGGAAACAAATAGTTGGCTCAGTGCACAATACAAGATAGGACTCGGTATGGTCCCAGGGCTGCTGCTGGCACAGTTTGAATGCAAAACATGACAAATGCAAATTTGCATCTAGTTTGCAGTGTTGTTAAGCGTTCTATAATAATGATCATTTATCGCTGTTGAAGGCTTTTAAGACGTTCATTGGAGTCTTCACACCCCCAATTAGCTCTGAGCTGTACTAGCCCATATCTAAAATAGGCCTTAGATACGTAAAGGAAGTTGGTTATTTCTTCTTAAATAATCACACAAAAATCTGTGAATCAACATGACGCTTGAACGTTAGGTCACTTATGATGATCGATTGACATTGAGAACATCACGAAAATAGGTTTTTATCATGAAACATAGCCAGAGTCCGTCCCATTCTCACTGGGGCCAACACAGAGACGCAGATGCATACTTTTATCACCAGTCGTAGACTACTGTGATGCCCCGCTTTTATGCTTTCTGGTCTTTCCAAACTGATATTTCAGGTTTATTATTTTATTATTTATTATTAGCACATGTCCTGACTAAGACCGGGCGGCGGCACTAGACTGGTTTTAAAATCACTACCTTGGCCCCCTATGATAAATATTAAAGTTCTGTTTCTGATTTTTAAATGTCTTAATGGTTTTAGGTCTTTTATCTTTCAAAACAGCTTTGATTCTTCAAACCCTTGTGGCCTCTGTGCAGCGTTTGAGTAATATTTATTGATATATTTGCATTTATTTGATGTATTTATTTATTTATTTTAGGCTTACTCTTTTACATTTATTAATGTTCTAATTTTATTCTACCTCATTTTAACCAATGCTCTTCTGTAGTTTATTTCTTTAACTCAAAAAGTATTGATAGTATTTACTTATTCTCACCCTTTTATCACTTTTAGGATCTCCAGTGTTTCTTGTGAGGAGCCCTCTACACCTGGAGGTTGGGTGTCGGCTTAATCAAGGTATGATCAACACTGGACTAAGCTGATTTAATTCAAGCATAAAAAACGAAAGTAAAATTATGCGGAAATATTGCAAAAACATTCTCTTCGAGCCCTGAGGGTTTCTTGTGATCTATGATTCCACTTGTCAGTATGATGGGATGTTTGCCCACACTTCTTCGTAATCATTTCGAAATAGTAGTAATAGTTAATTAGGTGTGTGCAGTCTATTTAAACCATTCCTTCTCCACTACTGCTTGTGTCTTCCACAAGTTCTTCACTATGAGCTGGAGCTTTCTCAAGGACCTGCTCAAAGGAGTCAACAAGTACTCCACAGCTTTCAGCCGAATCTGGCTTAACGTTGTTTTCATTTTCAGGCTTATGGTGACCCTGGTGTCATGCGAGAAGGTTTTTGGAGACGAGCAGAAAGACTTTGACTGTAACACCCGCCAGCCTGGATGTCTCAATGTCTGCTACGACTATTACTTTCCCATCTCCCACACCCGTCTCTGGACTCTCCAACTCATCTTCGTCACCTGCCCGTCCCTCCTGGTGATCCTGCACGTGATGTACAGAGAGGAGCGAGAGCGCAAACACAAGCTGAAGCACGGAAAGGACAGCACCCCGCTTTATGAGGACACTGGGAAGAAGCGTGGAGGGCTGTGGTGGACCTACCTCTTCAGCCTGCTGTTTAAGATCATGGTGGATGGTGTTTTCATGTTCCTGTTGTTCTACATCTACGAGGCCACCTTTTTTCCACCACTCGTGAAATGCAATCAGGATCCTTGCCCCAATGTGGTCGACTGCTACATTGCAAGGTAACATACCGTATGAAGCTGTGGTGGAACAAATACAGAGATTAGATGCTTAAATACGAGTGGTGGGTAGTACCTGTTGTGAATATTTACGAATCAAGAGGCAGTTTGAAAGGAAAAAATTGAAAAATTGAAGTTGAAAATTACAGGAAGCAGTGCGGCGCTCTAAAACAGAACACCTGTCTGTGTCATAAAAAAGCAACTTTCAATTGAATAGGCAGGGACAATTTCTGGCAGTTTAAATACTTATCTTTAAAATAATGGTTTCATAATGTACTATTTTTGTCAAATTATAACAATTGTGTAATTTAAATGGATATTGGCCCTTGTTTAAATGCAGTATGCACTTTCAGTCAAAGTACATTTAAAATACACTTTTAGAGTAGTAAAAAAAAAAAGATTTCACACAGATTTTGAGAATAATTAATGAGCATAACAAATGTGGTGATCTTCATAAAGAATTGACTTTCCACTTTTCAGTACAGTCAAATCAGCAATACTCACAGGCTAAAGATGCACAACTTGTACTAATAGTTGTCCATCCATTTGTCTTGTACTTTCCAGGCCAACAGAGAAGAAAATCTTCACTATGTTTATGCTGGGCACCAGTTTCGTGTGCATCCTTCTCACTCTGCTGGAGATCCTGTACCTGTGTGGGAAGAGGCTGCGCGAGTGCTGTCGAGGTTATGAAAAGTCCAGGAGGCGCTCCATGTATAAAGAATCAGTCATGGACAAACAGGGCAATGGAGAAATGACCAAAAAATCATCTTACACTGACATTGTGTCTTGAGACTCAACCAATGCATGATTTTTTTTAATTTTTTTTTAATATACAAATAGGTTTTGGTCTGAATTTAAAAACAGAAAAATTGTATTTGACGGTTTGTGTTGTATGTTTGACAGCATTTGACATGTTTTTTGGAAAAGGTTTATATTTTTATGAGTAATGTTTCTGTTTTTCTGAGCAAAATAAATTCTATTTTTATGACAAATGTTTGTATTTTATGAATAAAACATAATTTGTTTTTACGCTAATGTTTTGGGGCCAGACAGACCTGATATTAAAGCACTGAGACTGAATTTAGGTGTAATCGCACTCAAAACATCAGATAAATGCTAATTTTTTGAATGCTTCACGATTCCTCCGCTTGGTCTATATTTCAAAATGCGGCCTTTGATGGTAACATTTTTGGACACCCCTGATATAAAAGTATTTTTAAAAAGTTATAAAAACAGGATTTACTTCACACAAATAGTTCTCATAAAAACTCTTCTCAATAAAACTGAAACTTTCTCTTGAGTCATTGTAAGCGGATAAGGTTAACTTAAAAGTTAATGATGTATGAGCAGACATCCGGGAGTCCTTCTGACTCAAGAGATAATCAATGGTGTGAAATTTTCTTTGGTGTGTTGTACTCCTATCTTGTGGTGTCCTGCATAAACAATTGCCCACTTGTTTCAGAGTCTGGAGACTGGAGAACACCCTGTGCTGTAGCTGAAAGTGGCAGAAGCGACACCTGGTACCTTTGTGTCTCTGTTCCCTTCTAGACCAGTCAGCAAAAGGTTGCTTTACTCTGGAGACACAGCTGGTATTATAATTACACAATTCGGGGTATTTCTTACCCTTGTGACTCATCTGATTTCCTGGTTTTTATTGGCCCTAGGCCCTGTGTGAGCCGGCCCACATATGAATCTGTAAAATGCTGAAGTTCCGTTTGTGAGGCACGTCGACTAAGGAGAGGGACAGACGTGATGTATTCTGGTACCTGGATAAAGCCTACACTTATTGAACCAGACACGTTCTCTTTTCATTGATGTGTTTTAGAAATTTTTCTACAACAGTACATTAACAACATGCTTTGTGGAAACCAATATGAGAGGAGATATCTGTCCCTTTGCTTGATATATCCATACTCCTTCTTCTCCTTCTTTGTCCAAACAATAGAACTATGAATAATGATTGCAATTTGTAAATAATTTTAAAATAAAGACATCTGTTTTCCACAAGCTGTATTTGTACACTCTGCTAATTAATTAATGGCCCTCAAAAAAATTAGGTGGTAAAAAAAAAAAGGAATGGAATGGAATACTCTACCACTACTCTACCCAATTCAGTCATACCAAAATGACACGTTCAAATCAATAGACTAGATTATGCAAGTAATATTGACATTTTGATAAAACACCACTCCTAAATTTCAGTCTAGCTTGAGCATAATGGCCACATCCTTTAACAATCACCCATTTGTGAATTAATCTGTAGACTGGAGGCATATCAGAATGACTGTGCACTGACACTATCACGACAAAGTATTAGTATCAGTAGTTTCAAGTATATATGATTGTATTGATGTCTGACTACGTAAATGTTATATGGTAGTCCTGTTCATAATTCTTACTAATCTCGAAGTGTGCTGCTTATTGAGGTTGATTGCAGTTTGCTGGGAACAGTCACAAGAGGTCAGAGAGGTCAGTTGGGTCAGGCTGAAGTTTTGTTTGTGGATTTTCTTGATGTTTGCTGTCAACAATATGATCTAATTGGAGTTCATATGTGTAAAAAGGGACGTTATTTTGAAAGTCACAGGTGGAAAAGCTGCACAGTTTGGCTTTAGTCTGTGGCAGTGTTTGGTCTGCGTTGGGTGTTGGACATTTCAAAGGGAATTCTGAATGGTTGCCAACAGTGGCCACTCCTCTGCGTTATGGTCAACAGTAGGGTTCTGTACACACTTCACTCCAGACCTGCTCAAACGTGAAGGGAACACATTTTTTTCTCTTGATCAATCATTTTCAGGTAAGAATTTGAATGCATTTAATCATTTTTCTTGCACAGAAAATGGCACCAGGAATAGCAGTTTGGTTCAGAAAACAAACACTTGACTAATTTTCAATGGAGTGATATTTGTTCTAACTGTAAAAATTAAAAATTGTTTCAACTTTCGATAGGCCAAAATCAACACGGAAAGCGTTATTAGCACAAAAAGCATTTATTTTAGAAATGAGCGTGTGACTTTTTAATAGATATAAAGCATTGACTTTATGCTACATGCAGAGTGATCAATTATAGTCAGTACAGATGGGAGGCAACTGAAGTAAATATGGTTGAATCGCAGGTTTTTGTTGTCATTTTTGTGAGTTCTAAGGCCTTGTCAGTGATAGAAATGATCATTTACCTTTTAGATATTTTATGACAAAGATCTATCTGGAATCTGAAAACAATCAATTACTACATAACGTGTCTGTACAAACCTGGCAAAAGCCACATATGCAGTCCTCGGTGAGTAATATCCAGTTCAGAGTAGAACTGGATGATAGGATTGTACATGTTTTGATTTATGTGGAAATAATACACGTACTGGAAATACGAATACGAAAAACTTGATTTGCTTTACATCCGCAGATTGAATCCTCCGTCAAGACCATTCTGATATTCTATGGTCCTGGTCCTGGTTTAGACCTTGTTTAGCCCTGTTTTAGACCTGGTTTAGTCCTGGTTTAGACCTAGTTTATCCCTGTTTTTGACCTGGTTTAGTCCTGGTTTAGACCTAGTTTAGCCATGGTTTTAACCTGGTTTGGTCCTGGTTTAGCCCTGGTTTTAACCTGGTTTGGTCCTGGTTTAGACCTAGTTTAGCCCTGGTTTAGTCCTGGTTTAGACCTAGTTTAGCCCTGGTTTTTCACCTGGTTTAGTCCTGGTTCAGATCTGGTTTAGACCTGATTTAGTCCTGGTTTAGTCCTGGTTTAGACCTGATTTAGTCCTGGTTTAGACCTGGTTCAGTCCTGGTTTAGCCCTGGTTTAGTCCCAGTTTAGACTTGGTTTAGTCCTGATTAAGACCTGGTTCAGTCCTGTTTTAGCCCTGGTTTAGTCCCGGTTTAGACCTGTCCTGGTTTAGTCCTGGTTTACATCTGGTTTAGAGCTGATTTAAACCTAATTTACCCCTGATTCCATTCTGCAGATGTTAAATGTTCAAGCATTTTTTTCATATTTCAAAAGTATTCAAAAGTTGAATAGACCTCTTCCATGCATATCACTTTGCTTTTCTTCTTTTGCAACAGACCGTTGGCCTGTACCCTCGAAAGCATAAATGGATTGGAAGTTTCTTGAAGGTCTTCTCAGCGGAGTCAACAAGTACTCCACAGCGTTTGGACGGATTTGGCTGTCGGTGGTCTTCGTCTTCCGCGTGCTGGTCTTCGTGGTGGCTGCCGAGAGGGTGTGGAGCGACGACCAGGGACATTTCGACTGCAACACGCGACAGCCGGGTTGCACCAACATCTGCTACGACTACTATTTCCCCATCTCTCACATCCGCCTGTGGGCCCTGCAGCTCATTTTCGTCACCTGTCCCACCTTCATGGTCGTACTCCACGTGGCGTACAGAGAAGAGCGCGAGCGTAAATACAAAGCCAAGCACGGCGAGGGCGCGCACCTTTTCGACAACCCGGGGCAGAAGCACGGCGGCCTGTGGTGGACATACTTGATGAGTTTGTTCATTAAGACTGCGTTTGAGGTCATGTTCCTCTACATGCTTCACTACGTCTACGATAGCTTCAGATTGCCTCGGAAAGTCCAATGTGACGTTAGCCCCTGTCCGAACCTGGTGGATTGCTACATAGCCCGACCCACGGAGAAGACGGTATTCACGTATTTCATGGTGGGCGCATCCGTTTTGTGCATCATCCTAAATCTATGTGAGATTTTCTACCTGATCGCGGCTCGAGCGGTGACCATGAAGCAAAGAGGGAGTGTCCATACAAAGGGATGCAAAAATATAACGAGTTAAGATTGGATCACGGTCAAAGACTTCAAGGCAAACGTAATGTTATGCATTTCTTTATTATGTTTACATATTTTTTATAATATTAAAATGGGCATGGGCTATGTTTTGATCTAATGTTGATTAAAAGTCATAATTCCACTCACAATTGATTTCACAATATTACACACGGGCCTATAAATTTCTGTTGAGATGGCCACTTGTTCTCAAATATTTATGGCAAGGCAAAGCTCTATGCTAACACTGTACATTTAGGGTTTGCAATTTGAATGTGATTTCGTGTTTCTTTTTTGATAATAAAAACATAATTAATATATGCCAAATGTTTGTGTGCATTTTTATTGTTTTCTTGAAGGCCTACAACTATTCAACGCATATTTAAATATTATAAATGGTTAGATTTAAAGGTGCTGTACCTGATTTTTACTGTTTAAAAAAAACAAAAACAGAACTGGTTAATTTTAAAGTCTTGTTGGAATGAGTTAGCATAAGTTAACTCTAATCCTAACATATAAATACAATCCTAGAACTTTGTTACACCCTCTGCAGTTGTGGTATATTAAGTGCAGTTTGGGTCAGATAATGAGACACTTTATAGTTTTTATATATTTTGCCACACCCCCTTTTAGTTGACTAATCAGCATTTCAGTTTTTTGCAGCTAAAATCTGGAACAGTCTCCCTGAAGATGTGAGACAGGCCTCCACTCTGACAATGTTTAAATCCAGGCTAAAAACAGTTCTGTTTAGATGTGCATATGACTGAAAGATCTATCTGCACTCTTCTCTTTCAAAGCGCTTTATTTTAAAGTGATTCTGTGTGTCTTTTTGTGTTTTGTGATTTTAATGCAACTTTTCCTGTTATGTAAACCACTTTGAATTGCCTTGTGTATGAATTGTGCTCTACAAATGAACCTGCTTTGCTTTGCTTAATCGGTCAATAGGGCAAGAATTTCTTTAGCCGACAACAGCTACAAAACTGATTTTACTTTATTACATGAAAAAATTGTGCACATGAACTAGTTCTGTCCATGTACAGCGCCTTCAAAGTATGATTTTCTAATTTTGACTTTATTTTATCTATTGATACACGGTGTAAATATAAATTATAGTTTTACTCCAATCATGTTGCTGTTTGTGGAGAAAAGTGCCAAGTTTGAGTGTCAATTGAATAGTACAGGAAGTAAAAACAAATTCATGACAACACACTAGGACGACTCAGACGCATTCCATCCAAAGGTTCTAAATATCCACTTTTTTGACCCTTTAAATGTTAACTGGACAAAATAAAGGTTCACATATATTTTTATTTGCCAAAAATAAAAAAGTTTTAGCCCAGTGTACAGTGAGATTGCTAGGTAATTTCCAAGTGTGACGTCATTATTTACAACCAGGAAGTAAAATGACAAAGCTGAAAAAATTTGCCAAACCCGGATATAATTTGTAATTGTATTAGCCAAGTTAAACAGAATTATCTAACCTGCAGTTGAATGTTTAGTTGAATGAGTAATCCAACCTGTCATGGGCACTTTGTTGTTTTTAATCCATCTTGATTTTTTAATTGGATATTTTTATGTCTTGTACCCCTTATCTTATCTATTTTTTTTTTTTTTTTTTTTTTTTTACCCCTTATCTTATCTCCTCAACTTCAAAATGCCTCAAAGAAGCTGCTAACCTTTTTAACAGTTTTTGCACAGGGCTCCTACATGGCTTTGTGTATTGTCAATATCAAACCACAAGATGGCACTAACCCCATAGGCCCTCAACACACGCAACACCTCTTCAAAACCTACCTTAAGATAATGTTACGTGCACTTGAAAGTAGAAAATAAATTGTCATCTTTTCACATAGCACTGCAATATTTTAACAACAATCGAAGAAATGTTTGAGAATAAAGAATCAGAATTTACGAGAATTTGGCATCTAGACCTAACGCGTAAAATGAAAACACTAGTAAGAGCGACTACTGAGAATATAAGCGTCATTTTGTAAAGAAAATGTATTCAGTCTTTCAAAATAAGTCACTTTCCAGATGTTACTTTCCCGTGGTTTCACTTTTGAGAGGAGCTTTTACTTTGAAGAGCCCGTGCGCAGGTGTCACTGGTGTCACTGGTTGTCCTTGCTCATCTCGGCCCGTGCGTAATTTGTTTGCGCACACTGACAGTTGGGTCCACGCTACTGAGTGAATATTCACCGGTCTCCTCTTCAAGTTACGCGGATGGTGACCTGACGAACATGCCGGGCCAAGGTAACAACGTTTGGATTAAATACATGAGGATGAGAAAGCTGGACGCGGTGTTCCATGTTTAAAAGTCTGGGTGTGGTGTTGCAGACAGCGTAGCACCTGCGGAGGGCAATTCTAATCAGCACTGGGACAAGGGAAAGTTTGGTGCCTTGTGATTTTTTTTTGGGGGGGGAAGCGTAAGACACGTTTTAGGCAACAAGAGGATAACGTTTTGCTGTTATGGATACATTTTTCAAACCCATATCCATGAACAACTAGTGATTTGTTGAGCTACTTTCTGTACAATTATTTAAAGAGAACTCCTTGGACTAAACACCAGCTCATGTGGTATTTGAATCCAATAAATGTAGGTATTTTCTGCAAAAGTGGAGTAGTGTAGCTCAAAAACTCTGAATTCTGGATACTTAAAAGGTGATCTTTGGGCTCTCTTAAATGGTGAATTTTGGTCTGGTGGCTCTTTTTATACAATGTTTTTCAACCTTTTTTGAGTCACAGCTCACTTTTTTTTTGGTTGAAAATATTCCATTGCACATCACCAACCAACTTAAACATTACCAAATCACATCATTTAGGGACAAAAGTGTGCTTTACATTGCAAATATTGCCCATGCCATTGTGTCTGGTTCGTTAAATTTGGCAATGGTGGCTGTTTATCTTTCGTTTTTTGTGAAGTTGCTCAGAACAATCAAAAATGGTTGCAAAAAGTCATTTAAATCCGTGAATCTGTCATTTTTAAGGTATACCTTACTTCAAGGCACACTACTGTTTTTTTTCGGCATGCTGGTTGAAAAATCAAAACCCTAGACAATCAAAGGCAAAATAAATAATAGGCCAGGTCTATTATCATGTAAGTCTAATCTCAGTAACCAGATCTTCTATCTCTCCTCCTCGCTCTCTTAGTAAATAAATAAACTAAATATCCACCCATCCATTAATCCTGACGCTGCTTCGAGTAGACCAGTGTTTTTCAACCTTTTTGTAAATCACGGCACACTTTTTTGTCCACCACATACTAAAATTATTAAGAAATCACAACATTTAGGAGAAAAGTTGTATTTAACGAAGGAAATATTGACCATGTCAGTGCCACCATGTCTAGTAAATCTTTGCAATGGTTCAGGATGCTCCAAAATGGCAAAATATTCAAATAAATCCATGAATCTGACATTTTTTCCAAGGCACAACTGGCAATACCTCAAGGCACGCTACTGTTCAGGGGACACACGATAATCTGGGTTCAAACCACTTAGATTATGTATTATGTATGTATTATGTATTATGTATTAGGAAATCAATACCAATATATAAACTGAGACTAGATACTTATTTGACCAGGTGATCAAATTGTGAAATTTAAGTCTCTAGAAACTGAAGTTAATTTGGGTTTCTGGCAATTTTTGTCAAATATAGAAAACAAACTGGTCAGAAAAGAAGTAAGAATCACAAAATAAAATTTAAAAAGTGGCATTGAGTATTTTTCATTTTTCATAATAATGATTGAAATGTTAGTACTGTGACAACCCTATTAGGTAAACCTCTCTCCAGGCTATCAATCTGTCTTTACAGCTGCACTTCATATCTTTTTACCGTCCTCTCTCTAGATCAGTTCCAATATCTACATAAAAGGAGCTTCCAAAGAGGTCCGTGCCAGGATGGATCCCACATATTGAGGCCATTGACCACATGTTTGAAGTAGTTATTCTCTCAGTCCACATTATGTGCTCAGCAGCTAATCATTAATACCAGCTGTTCCCGCCGTGGCTTTGACCTGTCTCTGTGATCGATGAAGTGTGGACCAACATCAATACGCCTGAACTCACCACTGCATTCAGAGATGAGCAGAGTGTACTCGTGTCTTCGTACAGAAGTGGTCTGAATGTTATATCTGATTTGTAAATTGAATTAGCCATATGGGCGAATCTGGTGTTTTTAAAAGCTAGAGCAGTTAAACTTTGTTGTGTTGAGTGCCCCCTAAACTTTGTTGCACACCAACCCCTATCTTAGGTTCTAGACAAATACATTTATCTCTATATAGTAGTGTATTGTCAATTATTTGTATGAAATGTTGTTGTTTTAATGATAAAAGTATTGATATTGAACATAGTAATCGATACTGCAACAAATTTGACATAACCTGACAGAGATGGACTAGTTTTATGATGATGAAAGGCTGAAGGCTGATATTATTCTTGATTTCAACTTATTCAGTTTAAATTGGGATTGATTTTGCCTTGGCTTTGTCTGTTAAGGTTTTATTTTTGACAGCATTAGGAAATGAATTTATTTGTTGGACTGTTACACTGTCAAATGCATTACAAGTGAAAGAGCGTAAGTTTGGTGTTAGATAATTACTCTTGAGAAGTTATTAATTAGTAGGGCTACAACAATTAATAGACAAATCGTAAGTAGCTAACTTAAAAAAAAAATCTTGTCATATTTTGGTAATTGTAATTTTTATCTGGACTATATAAACTCTATAACGAAGACTATTGAATAAAAAATGTCGAAAGAAATAAACAACTGATTTTCATCAATAATGCATGTCTATTTGTAATTTTCTCTATCTAGAAGCCATCAGTCACCACAGTTCAACCTTTATTTGATTAAAATGTGTTTAAGGATTCTCACTGTACACTGAAATAATTGTTTAACTAATCAAAAAAAGAATGCTAGATGTATTGTTGACTGCTCCCCTGTGTCGCCGTCTCCACAGGTCTGTGTTGTGGCAGTCTGGAACAGACCAAGCCCCTGATGAAGATGGGACTGACTGTGATCCTGATCGGGCACGTGAACTTCATGTTGGCCGCGCTGGTGCAGGGAGTGGTGCTCAGACACATCAACTTCCAGAAACACCACCGGGCCCGGGAGTTCGCCATCTCCACTGTGGTGGCTCTCACTGCAGGGCTGGTGGTGAGCATGCAAATGTACACGCCCCAGCTCCGGACAGAAATGGCACTCTTCAAAACTAGATGTTACATGCAAGAGCAATGTATTGTTTTTTAATGAATTTCAGTAAACTAGTGAGTACTTTCAGGCCTTAAATCTATCCAAGAGTATAACGTTGCCATGAAAGATTTATTTTTCTATTCAACCAAATGGACATACAGTATAAGTAAGTATAGACCTAAAACATCTACATCTCATCCTTCTTGTGTAAACATGCCATTTACATTATTTTAAAAACTAAAGTAGGTCATTCAATATAAACAGCAGTCTTGCGGAGAATCTGAAAAATGTTCTGTATCAGTCGGCGTTGTGTTTAAAGAAAAGCAATGTCTGTCTTGTATTTTCAGGGAATTATCGTTGGCATTCTCACCATTGTCCTGGCCAAGAACAAGAAGAGCAGATGCTTGGCAAGTGTCAGAATTGCACTATACACATTTTCTATTAACCTATGTAGCCCTTTTGTTAGAACCAGCGGAATATAACAAGCATTAATGAATGAATTGTGTTTTAAAAGCAGGGAAATTGAGCGGGGTGAATGTTTTGATACATTTTGAGTTCTGGTGACTAGAGCACTGAGTCAGAACTTCTTAACTATAACTTTATGGAGTGTACTGGATCTACAAGGAACATTGGTGAACCTGTAACTGTATTTGGAAGCTGGTGGATAACGAAGGTTTTGTTTTGTTTTTTTAAATGGCTGATACAAACGATATTTGTCTTGTGAATGTGGTTGTAGATAATCCTTTGTGTGCTGCCTACAAATAGTCATGCACGGGTTACATAGTTCGAACCAATCACAGTGAAGTGTGAACTCTCAGTAGCAGCAGAGGGCTTTAGTTACCGCTTACTGGATCACATTTAATCATGCTCACATCCTGAATTATGATAACATTGAAATTTACTTTACTTTATTTAGCTCTACTTTACTTACTTACTTTACTAACGTTAATACTTTACTAACTGTACTTTCTTGGTTTACTTTCTTTATTTTATTTTGTATTATGTACTGTACTTATATTACTTACACTTTACTCGCTCACTGTACTTACTTTACTAGCTTTACTTACCTACTTTACTATCTTTCTTTACTTACTTTACTTTATTCACTTACATTTCTTTTTTACTTATTTTACTTTATTTACTTTCTCACTGTACATTTCTTCCTTTACTAACTTTAATACTTCACTGTTCTTACCTACTTTACTTGCCCACTTATTTCCTTATTTTACTAACTGTATCTTCTTTCTTCACTTTTACTATACTTTACCTTATTTACTTTGTTTATTTACTTTACTTGCATTGCTTTCTTTACTTTACTTGCTCACTTAACGTTTCTCTATATTCCAAGAAAGTGCTGTATTTACACTGTCCCCGCTCACCGTTCGTTCATGCATTAATCCTTGCTTTGACTCTCTCTGCCTCCCAGCGTTGTTTACTCAGGGGCCGCTCGGGCAGGACTGACAGGGCACCGCGCTCCGGGCCATGACTAAGAAGCACCTGCTCTGATCCAAACCACTCCCCTGTGCCTTTTGTCAGCCCTCGCCGACGCTAACCAGGAGAGGCGGCAGCAGCGCGACTTTCAGCTGTTTGCCATCTATCACTTAATCCACCGCCCTTATGTCACGTGAACGCTGTCGTTTATCATAATAGTGTGGAAGTGTCGCCTGCACACTCATGATTAGATTGTGTTTTAGCAGAACCAAATAGTTCGGCTCAACCCGTGTAAACTTGAGTAGCTCGTTGCTGCATTTTTGAAAACAAAGAACGAAAAAAAGTGCAATGAGTTGAGCAATGAATAGATTGTAAATGTCTATCATAACATCTACTGAAATACGTGGGATTTAGTTGATGTAAACAGTGCGTTCTTTCTGCAATCGCCAACAAATTAAGTCATCGAAATGTTATCAATATACTACAAAACATGCCCCGCACTCGGAGAAGAGGTTTTATGACTCAGACAAAGCAAGAACAACCGCAAAATTTCACAGGCAACATGTGTTATCAAGAGGAAAAATCAGTTTTGTTTCTCAATAAAGATGTTCTCTAGCGCTTTAGCTTAATCATAGCATAGCAAAAGAATATTGCATTCTATCAACTGAACAAAAGTTTTAAGACTATGTTTCGCCACTCATCCAAGTAGCTTCTTCAGTTTAGGTTCATCTGGGACAAAGGAAGTCAAATTCATTCATCATCACAACAACAACAAAGATTTTTCTCCACTCCCAACCACATGCTTTTACTGACAGGGGACTGGATCTTGATTAAAACGAACTCGAGCGTATCATTGCCGATAAGGAATGACTATCTTAATTGGAAGTTTGATAAACTGGACAGCTCTAATCCACTGTCCTTTCATAAATCGATTTAGTTGAAGAATAACTGTCATGTCGAGCAAAATAGTCCTTAGTTGCAGCTCCAACTACATGAAATGCTCAATTTTTTTCCAAATCACTGTGGACTTCAGCAGAAGCATATTTTGTTAATGGAATGTTGGACCAATAGATAAGAATACAGTAATAATATTTGTTTTACTTTGAGCATTCCACTTAATGACACCGTGGCATTATGTATACAGCAACTGGACAGACAGGCTTTTTGTTGTCATCACCTGTATACTGATGTGCAGAGGAAACGGGTAGGAACAAAGTGCATTATTTGTGCTTTTAACCATTATCCAATCTACAGATTAGACTTAACGTTCAAGTGTATGATTGATTTATTGTAAACATAACTTTTTGGAAGTGATAATTGAGCCTTGCAAAGTCATTATGTAAAGCTTTTATGAGACTATAATAGGTTTGCAGGCAGTGAGTAGATGTTTGATTAGTGATTCCACCTGTTATTTACATATTATACTTTTGTTTGCTTAGCCCTGTGGGAAAAGACACTGGCGTGATTGGTCTAATATATCTAATGTTAATCCACTGTTTACATTGATGCTGTGGGACAGTTATCCTTTTTTGCTTATTTCCTGTGAATGTTGGTTCATTGACCGTTTTATTGTTTGATGTTCAGGTTAAATCAACAGTTTTGTAAAGCAGTTGTGATTATGGGCTCTACAAAAATATATAAGTATTGAGTTGAATACAGTTGGACAAAACAAACTGCAATCGTTAGTTTCCGCTGTGGTAAACTTATATTGATTGTAGGTATTTAGTTGCTTAGCTGATTTAGTTGATTGGTGACTTAGACTTGTCAACCAAAAGGTTTATTCTAATCGAATGTTTAATAGGGACACGGAACAACAGCAGAAAGGACAAGGCATGGAGTGATTTTGCTGGAGTTTTAGGAGTGCATTTTGCATGCCAGTGTGCAGTTTTCGACTACTATTTGTATTGGTAGTTATTTTTCATGGGAAACAAATGCATTAACAAGACCGGAACCTCAGGGGAGCTTGTAGAGCTTTTTGTTTGTGTGCATCCAGTTTCTTAGTTGATCAAAAGTTACAGCTACAGAACATCTTGACGATGCTGTCAAAATACTTTTACTGATATTGTTGTGGAGGAAAAAGCATTAAAGAGGTATTTTGTATCTTGATATAACCAACTAACAACCATTTCCATGCTTCCCTCTTTGGTAGACCTGGGCCGTGTTTGTGTTCAGCCTGACCGCAGCGATCCTCGGCGGAATCTCTGCTTTGGGTGTGTTTGTTGGCGTGGTGATGGCCATCAAGCACCACGGGCGCATTCTCCTCAGCCACTGCCGCTTCCCTGAAGCCATCAGCTACTCCAGCGTCACCAACGAGTGCCCCTTCGACCCTACGCGCATCTATGTGAGTCTGTTAGAGCGTGTGTAAATCCAGTCACAACCTCTCATCTTAACACTGTTGCAGCTGACCTTTGACCTTTTACTCTCTGCATTGTTTGAATTGTGATTGTGCAATAGATTTGCAGATTTATACTCTACAGCTGCACAAATGTCTAAACTTGCCATCTGTGATAAAAGTTGATTCTCATGTATAATTGTTTCCAAATTGGTTTGGACAGGCATGGAGTGACTCTGCCTGACATGAATAGATTGCTACATTGTGAAAATAAGCAGACAATAGAATAAAAAAAGTTAGTAGTAGTTAAAAAAAACTATCATTTATCATCAATTTTGTTTTCAGAAACTGGAAATGGCATGCTCTAGTTAAAAGATGCAGTTTAGAGTTAGATTCATTCATAAAATGACATACAGGGCATCAATATTTATAAGAAAGAGGAGCAAGTACAAACAGCTGGTCACTGACTGTCGAGCTCTGGTCTGGAAGGTGAGATACATCAAAGTCAGCTTCCCAGGATTTGTGGGGCACTCACTCCACAAGGTCCTCGGTGCACTGGTGATCACAGGAACAGTGAGGAGCAGAGCCTGGGTGAGAGGGTCTGATTATGAAAGATCAGAAACTCCAATGAGCCCAGGTTATGTCATTGATGTGTTCAGGTGTATCTCCAGAAGATGTAATCAACCAGCTGGTTCACCCTTGGCCGGGGTCATATTCATAAAAGAATAAAATTAGTATCTAATCCTGTAACATACCTACCCACTCCTCCTATTGGTCAGAATGCGTCATGCTCTGAGTGCGGGACAAGTGGATTTAATCGATCACTGCAAAGTGTGAACTTTCAGAAGCAGCAGGTAGCTTTAGTTCCTCTGAAGGGGATAAAAGGAAATGTTTTCTGACAATTCACCAGCTTTTCTTGTAAGCTACATGTGCAAGGAATGTGTTTGAGTGAATGGTGATGTGACGCACTCCGATAGTCAACAACAATTTACACATACACATACACATACAATTAATAATTCTCAACCAGTACAATAATGAAATGTTCACATTTGGGGACTCCTAATTCACGAGCATTTACCCCTAAACTTGAAATTGCTTGGATTGGAATCTTAACCAAAAGCTTTGTAAATGAATACTTACTTGTCCTTTAATGCACTGTATTTTGAGAGAACCCAAACGCCCGAGGGTGGATTACATCACCCAAAAAACTGTGCTAGAACTTCCGATTGGAGTTCTCACAGTTGCTTAGAGGCAAATGGCAGTTATGCAAGCTGTGTTTTTCTCCCTCTTGCATATTTCATCATAAATTCTAGCTAAGTGACTCTGCTATTTCGACTTCCATTCCCTTTGTAGTCTGCAAGTCAGCACGCCAACAAAGGCAAACTCCCCTATTCCCTCCGTATAGATGATCATATCGGGCTGCATATTTTATTGAGTGTTGCTGTCCCTGTGAGACATCCACCGCGCCCGGCTTCTGTATTTTTGTGTTTTGGAAAAATGTTGTTCTGAAACGCACCATTACCCACCGTGGAGTTCTTGTGTGATCTGTTGTCGAGCAGTCGCAGCCTCGAATTGCGCAGGGCTTGTCCAGATGGTAGCTCGGACTAACGTGGCACTTTTCTCTCCCTCTCCCCCGTGTCTCCCAGAGCACCACTTTGATCCTGTGGGTGCCACTCATCGTCACCTCCGTGGTCCAGCTGGTGTTCACGTCCCGGTGTTTCGCCGTCTGCGTCTCCTTCCTGGGACTCCCCTGCTGCTGCTGCTGCGCCCAGAAGAAAAGGCCCAAGGCGTTCGGAAGATCGGTGAGAGGCACAGTCTTGTTCGAGGAAGGGATTTTTGTTGTAGCATAAAAATCACTACTACACCTAGTTATTGCTTTTGTCATTGGATGATGTCATTATTATTTAGTTGTTGTTACCCAGAAAATCTTTGACAAATGAATCATATGAGAAATCCATAATCTCTACCTGGTTTGTAGGTATTGGTAAGTTCCATACTAGATGTGGAGTTTTCACAGTTTCAATTAAAATTCTTCAAAATAAGTTCACAACAACCTTTATAGCATGGCATTACTCCTCTATATTCAATCACAGGTGTTTTTAGCAATAAAAACACCTGTAATTGTATATAGACAAGTAATTCATAAACACATATTCTTAATGTGAGCTAGGTCTCCACTCCACAGATCTGTTCAGTAATTTGGCCTTTTGGCAAATGTGCTGTATGGAGATGAGATGGATGCGCTTAAAGCCGTACGGTTAAACATTCAAGGCTAAGCAATAACCTTTTTTATTATTTACGTAATACAATCAACATATTCCATCAAAATATCTCCTCGCATACCTGTGGATTGTACTTTCAGCTGCAGCAACACAAACAAAGAAATAACAAGGAAATGGAAATTTGGAGGGTGCCGACTGACATGTACTGGACTGAAATAACTATTCATTCATGAAATAACTAGCTATTTACAAAATGCCATGGAACTTTTCTGTTGAAAATTGACAAATTTGCCAGACAGATAGGAAGGATACATAGGGGGTACTGACTTATTTTTTGGTTTGTTTTTTGGGCTATTCTTTTTTTTTATGTTTTCACACACTATTCTTGTTCTGTTTTTAAATGTAATACAAAAATAAAAATAAAATGAAAGAATGATTGCTATGTTCTCTCTTGTTTCAGATAAACGTTGTGAAACCTCTGGAAGCTGACCCCGCCCAACTTACCCCACCTCAAACGAGCACCTTACTTCCACCAACTCCCCCCCTGCCGCCTCCTCCCCAAAGACGCGCCGCCACGGGTCCTCCTCTACCTGCGCCGC
Source organism: Rhinogobius similis (assembly GCA_019453435.1). Lineage (NCBI taxonomy): Eukaryota > Metazoa > Chordata > Actinopteri > Gobiiformes > Gobiidae > Rhinogobius > Rhinogobius similis. The sequence goes on from CM033635.1 coordinate 24,787,396, forward strand.
CCCCCAGAGGCACCGGTCGGAACACCTCCCACTACTCCGCTCGCTCTGCCCCGGCTCTGATCCAATACACCGAGAGACGCCGCAGCCACACTAGCTCTCATTGCAGCGAACCACCGAGAATCCCTTCCTACGCCGACGCCACCACCAGGCCGCACCGGGACCGTTCGAAAGCGCACAGCAGCCTGCCCCTTCCTCCTCAGTACGTGCCCCGACAGCATTACAACAGCGCGCCCCCGTCTGAGAGGCAGCCGCTGGCCAAGACCCGGAGGGAGAGGTCCAGTCAGGAAAGGACTCAGAGCTCCAGTACACGGCAAAGAGTGCCAGAGGAGCATCAGCTTCTCAACCGACAGGCCCAACCGCTGGAGAGGGGGACAATGGAGAGGAGCAGTTTTTGGATATAGGCACTGGCTTGAAAAGACGGAATTGTGCACCGCAAAGAGCGAACATCTTTGCTAGTCAGGACTATAATTTGAACAATTTACATAGTCTTTGTTTGTTTAGTGTGTTTTAAGTGAAATCTGCCAGTTTATTTACATTTTGGAATTTCATTTTCAACTGGCAATTTCTCAACTCATGCTTAGAATGTTCCCGAATGGGGAAAAACTGCTAGAAATGGCATGAAATCCTGTCAGATAATCCAAGGAAATAAGTCAAAACTTCTAAAGGTGGGCTATGTAACTTCTGCAAACTTCTGTTGGAATGTCTGCCACCTGCGTGTCACTATGTAGATGATTTTTTTTTTTACAGTATTGCATTAACTGTATCTATCTCCATGGATACAGAAGCTTTGTAGAGGTGAGATAGTTTACAATAAGAATGCATGTTTATCGCTATTGAAACAATTCAAGACTGATAAGTTACACTGTGAAAAATTTCAGGCAAAGCAATAACAATTCCATGAAGACAAGTAGATGACAGACCCTTCAGCAAAAAAGTTACACAGTGCACCTTTATACTCAACTACTAATATGAAGGTATGAATCTCAACTGTAAGTAATTTACTCTATTATATATGACTTGTTTGCGGTGCATTTGTGTATAGGACACCAAATGAACTGACCCCATGACTGTTTCATTGTGATAAAAGTAGAGTTGATCTGACTCTGTGAGGTGTTCACCTGTCACATGCTGCTATGAGGGTCAGTGTAGAATGACAAAACTTTGTACAGAATTCCTTACAGTATTTCTGGTGCTTGTTCAATACGCTGGAATGCAAAACCACAAGGCACAAGACGCAAGGCATCTGGAGTTGTGTTCAAAAAGACATAGCCCAAAGTAAAAAAAAAATGTTCATAATACCTGTTACTGCCATCAGGGCATAGGTCATTTTTCTTTTTACTTGTATGGTGTATTGCAAAGTATTTAAGCTGCTGTTCAGGTTGTTTTTTTAGAGTGTCTTTTACATTTACTCTATTGATTTTATTTATATCATGCCTAAGCCCTCACTATTCTGTCAAGTCAAATTCCCACGCTCTTTGAACATGTCACAATTGCAAAGTGCATTTTTGGCCTGGTCATCCTGTAGGTGCACTTTTAAGCTGCCAAATGCAATGTTGTCTCTGTCTTCCATGTTTATATTGTCTAAATTAATAAAGATGTACATGTATTTTCTTTATAATTAAACACACATGTCCTAACAGTGTCAATAACAACTTTAAATTGATAAACACTGTAGGGTTAGTGATCCGACAGGTACGACTGGTTGTACTCACAGGTTGACAGTTGGCAGCATAATGCACTGGCTGTCAAGAGTATGTTAATGACAACATGTTGAGCCAGTGACATCAAATGAACAATTGACATGACCTGACTGCTAAAGTGAAGTGTTCCAGTTAAATGCATTCCAACCGTGCCAGACATTCCCCCAACAAAAAGAACCACATGACACGCGCAGCTTTGAAACACAGGTATATTTCTTCATCGGTTCAAACAGAATATCCATGACATCCTCACGTGAGGTTTTCATGCAACAGAAAAATAGAGGAAAGAAGGGGACATACAGCTTTTATCTAACGCAAGGATTGATCAGAGGCAGTGAGAATAGAAAAAAAATTGTCAGGGGGGTAGCAACTGTTGTTCCTTATCCTACCAGCAGGAGGCAGTGACACTATAGGATTCCCAAAGCAGAAGTGCAGCTGGTAAAGGAAGCTCCTGTGCAAAATGTTGGTTAATTTAAAAGGTCTGATTGTTGTGGAACAAGGCGTACATTGCCATTTCACTTTGCCACAGTTGTCGTATCAGTGAGGTAGTGAAGGAGGAGGAAGATTTTAACACATTCATTATTTAAAGTAATTACACATGAGGGGTTTAAAGTTGATTCATCACAATAAAAATTCCCTTTTTGTTACTGCCACAAGGTGACAACATTAGAAATAAATTTGGTGTAAAATAAAATTCCTGACATTTTGGTAGTAAAGACCACTAGAGAGGGCAAGTGTACCATGGATGGACACACTGTCCCAGCTTAATGTAGTCGAGCTTAGTCAGCCATTCACTTTATGAAGTTAAACAGTGTATCATCCTTCAATTCAACTACTTCTATTGTAATTATAATTACTTGTCTGTAATGGCCCAGGTTTGTTTCTCTGGTAGGTTGAAAATGGTAGTTTACGATTGTGGGGTACCTGACATTTCTTGTAAATTAGTACTTTTTGTGTTTTACTTCAAAGAGCATACGGTAAAAGCAGTACTTTGTAACAAAACAAGACTGCTGCATGTTGTCTGTATCTAATAAATGTTTTATATCTCGTCAAACCGTAAGTAACTGTAAGCAGCGTTCTGACTGGCTGCTGTTTTGTGGTCCACCTCAGTTTCACTTTGCCATCGGAAAAAAGTTGTTTTAAAGCTGTGCATGAGCCTGAAACTTAATGCTTGTGAATAATAATGATGTAATACGTTACATATTACGAGCTAGGGACGAGGTACAAAGATTTAAAAACCTACTTTGTTTTCTGTGGTGTGAAAATTGAGTACCCTAGCTTTAATAAAACACAAAGCTGTCAATGTTGTACGAATTCCTATACAAATTATCGCCTGCATTATGTCAAATTAAGTTTGAATGGACAGGCTAATTTGGTCCCGAAAGTCACATCAATTGGTTTATTAAGTGGCTGCAGTGATCTGGCAATGGTGCCTTATGCTGGCTATACAGAAATAAATTGCAAGCCAATGGTTTGTGTTTGCTAACATCTTTAACAACCAGATGTGTGTAATCTGGCCAATTTCAGCATTATTACATCAGTTCAAGAGCATTAAGTATTGTTTAAAAAAAAGTATATATTTTTTTAAATTTATGTAAACATAGCAGCCGCCTGGAAAAGTCTTAAAATTTCAAATAGGATCAAGTAAGATGACTTGGTCCATTTTCATATCCCTTCATCTTACTGCAGTGAGAGCAGACAAATCCAGGAGGTTACAAAAGCATTCAGCCGGAAAGTGATGAATGAGCCCTTAGTGAGTTCTCTGTCTGTCGAAGGAAAACGAGAGCGGAGAGATAAAGTCCCGAAAAGACGAGATATTATATATAACCAAGGCTGCAGAACTACAAAAAGTACGGTATCTGTGCGGCACTGTTTCTGTTGCTATGTTCTTCTTGTATCAGGAAGGATCATGCAGTAGTTATAGTAGTAGTAGTGGTAGTGACGAGTTACGACTACAGTATCTTAAGTTTACTGCTTGATTAAAGAATACAAATAAAGAACAACACAATTAGATAATAATACTGTTAAAGTTCGCATCAAGCATACAGGCGCGTGTCCACATGCACACGACACATTTGGACACGGCCATACGTGGACACAAGATGGCGGCTCAAACGATATGTGCTACCGGTGTTGAAAATGCATTGTGAAAAATTGGTATTATAAGCGCCATAAGTTCTTTCACTAACTTCCCAAATATGTTTCGGATTATTCACATTTTCTCTCATTCGGTCACAGCGTCTTATTCAACGTATCAAATAACAATAATAAAAATGAATTAATAAATTAAATATGAAGAAAGAAATATGTACAAATGAAAAATAACAAAAAATGTCGATACAAATCTAAAGTTTAAGATCGTTTACCAGTATAATCCCAAACCTTATCACAATAGATCAGATCAGTCAGCTACGCTACATAATACTGCCTGTCAATGTGCACCAGACTTGAAGACAACTACATTATAGGTGCATTATGTAACTTTTTTTGGTCGAGTGTCCTCCTTGTTTCCATGGAGATGTTCTTGCTTTGCCCAGAATGTTCCAAAAGTATGGTATTCAACATTATCTATCTCACATTTATTCAATTTATTATTATTGTTTAAAAAATACCTTGATATAAATGCATTTTTGACCTGTAACTTGGCTTGGTGGTGATGTCACAAGCTTGTCGCCAAGTTTAATGCAACACAGTGGAACATTCAAAGCAAAGCAATGACATTTTCACGGAGAGAAGCAGCAAAAATGTTACATAGTGCACTTTTAATGATATACATAGACATACATTATATACATGATGTACAGGAGAAAAAAAATATTAAAATTGAGAATGCGCCGCCTCTCAAATAGCAAAAAAAAAAATCAAGCAAATGCAACATCTTAATCCAAAGATCCTTTCTGGAACAAGAGTGGACGCACTGGCAAAAAAGTCCCTTCCTTTTTTCCGTAAAACACAAATTATAGCGATAACTTCATCCTTACAAAATAACAACAACTCCAAAGAAATGATATGATAAGGAGACGAGAACCATCATGCATTATCTTGGAGTGACTGTTTCCGCGGTAACAGAGGAGGTGAGAGGGGCGGGGTCAGTGCAGGAGAGGGGGCGGGTGCTTCAGAACTGGGAGGCGGAGCTGGGGTCACACTGCAGTAGCCGCACGATGGAGGGGTCGCTTTTGGCACCTTTGATGAACTCCTCCAGGGAGAGCTTTCCTGAAGGGGCAGAAAGGAGGATTGTTAAAAATAATATGAAAAATGGACCCACACAAAGTAAAACATGTCATAGAAGGTCGCGGATAAGTCACAAGAAGCAATGACAGATGGTCGTTGAGTTTTTGTGCTTCATAACCTTGATGTTGTGTATTGTAGATTGTAGATAAGCAACAATACAAGTGGTGTAGCTTACAGATGGACAGGGACGTTGGACTAGGGGGGCCCAAGGTAGGAAGGGGCCCCAAAATGTTTCTTAGTTGCATTTTTCTACACTTTAATCTATAGTTTTTGTAATAAAATGCATTGAGGTAAAGTAAAGTTCTTGAGAGACAACATACAAAGATTGCTCACATGCCAAGCTGTTTACGGAAAAATTATTTAAACATGCTCTTGAGTACCTTAAATTTTCCATTTTATGTTTTAAAAAAATCTATATATTCATCCAATGACTTTTTTTTATCACCCAATATGAAATTACATTTGTTGAGTGCATCCAGCCAGCAGATGGCGCCAGCACAATATACAATCTAGTTAAGTCAGAGCTGAAAAGACGTTATGATGCGGATTTTTGCGGAAGATTCTCGGATAAGTGACGCAGATGATCTGAAAATATGTCCCGGATAGAGGGAGTTCTGTAGGAAGTGTGTTTGACGCTCAGAGGGTGGAGGATTTTTAATGAACATTCCTCAAAACAGTGTGAATGCAACTGAATGCTACATCATGTATGTTTTTGATGACAGAACTTTGTCAGAACATGGTTAAAAGCTAAAAGTCACTGTAACAGATGTAATGTGTCCTTTAACAAATAAAACTAGCGATTATATTTAGCAGTTAGTTTATTGGCTGATAGTAATAATGCATTTCGAAATGAATTTGGAATTTATTGCAAAAACAAACAGTACTGTATAATATAAGCCAATAGCTACACAGGATGTCTATAAATATTGTTAGGTGTGTATAAAAAACATTGGGTGTATATTTAAGCAATAGTGAAAGAAAAAATAGATATAATAACCAACATTTCTGGAATAAATAAATCATATATAAAATTATGTATTGGGGGCCCACCAAAAAGTTTGTATGTGGGGCCCAAAATTTGGTGCTATGCCTCTGCAAATGAAATTGGGTAGGGTTGAACAATTTTGGACGAAAAAAAAAAAAAATCTGATTTCAGTTCATCAATCGCGATTAGATTTGTGCTTTCAAATCAGGATTCAGTGCATCTTTGCATATTTTAATCATCCAGGAACATTCACATTTGAGACAATACTGAAAAACGAACGGTTAACTATTACATTTTCCATTAAAAAATATATATATTGTTGTTTTCAGGGGACTATGAACAATTAAATTCAAATTGTGATTTTGATTCAATTGCAATATACTGTGCAGCCCTAATTAGAATATTGGCTTATATAGGCTACGGACATGATTTATTTACTTTTTGTACTGCACACTGCAAAACTGTTGTTTCATCTTTTGTCACGTCACGTTTTCTTGCACAAATTATTAGTGTCATCATCCAACCCTTTTGTTTAACCCATTAGAGTTACATTTTGTTCTATACTACACAAGGATGTAAATAAAACCACACCCGATTGGACAAATGTACAGAAGGCAAATTTGTAACACAGCTTTCATCAGAACACACCACATGTAATATCAGTGCACACTACACTCCACTTAAAGCCAACAGAAAACATTTGATACGACACTAAACTATCCCTTTAAGAAAATAGTACTTTGATGGGTGCCATTTGTGAAAAAAAAAAATTGAAATGTTGACTGAACGCAGATATAAGACGTGCTATAATTATTTCTGCGGGCTCAAAATGTCCAGCATGGAAGTGGATATTTATAACCAAGCCTTTCTCAAAGTTCCACATAACGCTCCCTGATTGGCTAACCCTATGAAGCATAATTTGCCCACTAATGTTCCCCTTTCTCATTTTCCAGACAGGACACACACATTTAAATAAATAATGTCCTATAAACTGCTCTGCGCTGTGGCCGTCTGCTCCCACTCCCTCTGTGCGCCACATTCATTTGTTCCCATTTGGTCCTATTTCCTCCTCTCACCGTCATTATTGAGGTCCATTTGTCTGAAGATCTTATCCGTTCTCTTCTCCGGCGTGGACTCATCCTCTGGCATCTTCATCACCGAGGACACCATCTTGTAAATGGCCTGGACACAGCAGGGACACGTGGAGGGTTAGTCGGAAGGTTGAAGACGACAGGGGCTAAAGAGCAAGATGTGTACTGTAAAATATTAAGGCAAAAATATAAACCTTAAAGCAGGGGTATCTGATTTACAAACTGGGAAAGAGGAAGTAGATATTTAAATCTGTCAAACAACGTATAGCTCTCACAAACTCAGTATTCACCTGCATACTTTTTGGCCCCTTGCACAGCTTTAGAACAGCCTTTTCAGACGGAAAAGTGAAGCACAGTGGACCACCCTTGCACAGCCAATCAGCTCTAATCCCAAACTGTCTTATGGCAATGCTCATAACTCGCGTTTACAAGTTTGCATTGACAAAATCTTTTACAGTTTATTACTGAAAGGACACAGTGATCTGATTTTGACTGATATTTACGCGAGAAAAAAAGTTGTATAATGCAGCTTTAAAGTCTATCACCTGCTTGTCTCCATGGGGATGTCATTGCTTGCCTGGAATGTTCCGCAGTATGGCATAAGGTCTGTGGAGAGGAGAGCCTGTTCACTGAAAGAATGCATGTTTTTCAAGAAAGTTTTTTGCAATTAAACCTGTGTTAAATACTAGATTATTAGTCCAAAGCCATACTGTGGGAAATTCCAAGCAAAAACATCGCCATGGAGACAAGAAAGTAGTCTAGCCCCCATCAAGTATGTTACAAAGAGCACCTTTAATGACAGGCACATTTCATTTTGAGCGCACATTCAAAAATGTTATGTACATGACTTTCCATAAAAAAAGTTTGTAATCTATAAAAATGAAGCTTGACGTGGGATTGTGTGGTTTGGTCCACAAACTCTGCACCTGCCAACAGAGGCATTCAGAGACGAGGCAGAAGGAGAGAAAATAGCACCTTTGAAGATGTTTTTTTTGTCCACAATTACAATTTTTGTCAGAATTCTATGAGCTTTAAAAGAGAGAATTCTGATTTTGTTTGTACTTTGTCTTTATCTAGTACTTAATGGTGATACCTGGAAAACCAAACAGATTATGGAACGGTTCTTGGAGCGAACTACTGAAATAACTGGAGTATTGGGAAAATATCAAATTGCACATTTTCTGATAAGTTTTGCGAGTAAGATTCAATTTACGTTTTAATAATAAGATTCAGTTCACAGATCATTTTAAACCCATCCAGAAGCATTAACATTTAACCGAGGACTGAAATCTGTGCTGCTAATTCAAGACAGGATAATTTGTTGTTTTCAAAGGAAATAATGTCTGCTAAATAACTGCAGTCTTTGCTAATTGTGACTATTCAAATTGCAGTTTCAAGGCCATATATCTTGCAGCCTTATTTCCAACATCTTATTACATTTATTTTTTTCTACATCTGTGAACTTTATTGAAGTGTGCTTTCAATAAGATTGCCGCACAAATCGTCATATGTCATTTTGTCATGCCTGTTCTGTGTGGCTTAAAATGGCCGGAGCGATAGAGATCCGGCTGTTATTGGAGTCATGGTTGGGGGTAGGACAGAGGCTGGATAACATCTTGTGTTTTATTGACATGATACATTTTTATCTGCTGTCTGATACAAGTGCGTCCTATCCCGTGGCAGTATTAAATTCACCTCGGCGAGTGGCCATGGAGGAAGAAAGGCCTGCTCTATCCGCGGCCCCGGGCCCCGATCTGCTATCAGCCTCCGCAGCCATCAAATCTGCTCTGCTGGGAGTACACGGTGTAAAACTCTGCCAAATCACCATCACTGCAGATATCTGTCCACTGTGAGGTAAGAAATACAATGGAGTCCTCAAATCAAATATATTGCTTCTTCAGGGAAATGTTTACTGGATCTTTTATTTGTAATTGCAAGTAGGTGACATTCAATTAAGCCAAAAGCAAATCCCTTTAACAGTCAAATGGTGCCAAGATCAAAACTTAACAACTAAACCCGTCCCACTAAATTTAGAAATAATTCCTGGGCAATGCAAGACTTTGGGAATATTTTATGTCACAGAAACATTTTATTGTCAAGCTCACTAATAATAAAAGAATATATATATATATATATATTGATTCAGTGTTCAAATGGACATAATACAACATGGTTGCAGTTATTATTGTGTGCAACTTTTACTTATGTGCTATTTCTCGATTCACAACCATTTCATTATGTTGCTGGTGCTGCCACTTACCTACTTCCATAACCAACAGGGTTAAGGTTCTATATATAGAAATGAAATCTTAAAGGCCCTCTAGACAATTGCACCAGTCAATAGCATTGGTTGGATAAGCATTTACCCAAGGCTGACCTTTTGAACTAAAAGGTTAGAGCAATGGCTTTAAGAAATGTGGCACTCCTGCCTATTCACTTGTTTTTTGTAACTGTTTTGTAACACATACTCTCTCATGTCACAAGAGAACCAAGGCAGAAGATACAAAATGAGTCCACTTTTAGCTAGAGTATTCACCATTCCAAGATAGGGCTCAAATGGTTGAATCTCACCATGGGATAACATGAAATCATCAATCATCATCAATCAACAGTTCAAGGGAAAGGTGTAGTAATGTCCACCACCCGCTTGTCCCCACATGGATATTACTGCTGTCTTTAGAATGTTGCTCTTTATTTAAAGTGTATTTATACACTTTAAAGATAGATATGTGGAGATAGATATGTGGCATATTGGGGAACATTTCAGGCAAAGTAGTTAACATCTCCATGGAGACAAGGAGACAACCCTCCACCAGAAAAGTTGCATTGTGATTATGTACCCATAACACATTTCATGCCACATTGACTTTTTAGAGCTTTTAACCACGTCAGCCAGCCAGTTCCAAACGTCCTAATTTTTTGTTGTGCTCTAAGGTTTTTAAGTCCATAAATCATTGCCAGACTTGTTCTGAGCAGTTCAACTACGTGTTTACGTTAACATGTCAGGGGCAAGCTAGGTTGGTTTATTTCTCCTTGGCCAGTAGATGGAGTGCTCACACTAATCCAGATGAGGGAACACGACAGAAAGTCATGTGCGGTGTGTGGTTCTAAAACATGAGAACCCAAGGCAAAGATACTAAACAGCATGTTTAAAGGAAAAAATATTATGAATTTTTCATATTGTTATTAGCCTTTAAACATGCTCTTAAGTACCTTAAATCTCATATAGCAAAAAATGTTTATTATGCACTAAATGAACAAGTTTCTCTGACGTCTGCCCTGGCACGTGTATGCAGCCAGTAGATGGGGCCAAGTGCTGTACACAATTTAGTTATATTATCACTTAAAGAGACTGTGCAACATATAGATTCTCAGATAAGTGACGAAGAAAATCTGGAAAAAAAAAATGAGTTCAGCAGGGAGGATTTTTGATTTTCAAACCAACATTCCTCAAAATTGCATGAATTCAGCTAAATACAACTTCAGGTATGTTTTTGATGACGGAAAATTGTTAGAACATGGATAAAAGCTCAAAAAACTGCACTGCAGCACAATATGAGTCCTTTAAAAGCCAATAACAGTACAAATAATGTATAATGTGTCCTTTAAATTCAAATGAAAATACTCAAAATATATGAAAAGTATGAAAGTCCTATGCTGTGAGCAACGTAAATTGCAAATTCAGAAAATTGTCCCAACCTTGTACTGGATTGTTGACTGTTTTAATTGCTTCTTTTTTTTTTTTTTATCACTTGCTTCAGTTGTCTTTTTGTCGTCTATCAGTGCAGAGACCATTAAGCGATCTTCCTTAACTTTAAACTGCCACATCAAAACACAACTCCGTTACTCTAATGCTGTCTGCGATATACATCTCGTGCCCTATATATTCACTCATTGTTGTGCATCTTGGTGACACAATAGGCTTCCCGTGGACAATCTAGCGGTGTGTAACCTCATTGAGCTGTAGGATAATCCCAGTATTCTGCACACTCAGGGATAAACCCAGGGGTAAATTTAACTTGCTAATCCATTGAAGCACATAAGCATCCACACACTCACCACCAGCCCATGTCATATGTTCTCCCACACTCTCTATACCTCCCTGAACTCTGAAAAGCATTTCTCGCTCTCTAATGGAGCCTCGCACTTACCAGTCTTCGGGCACACTCTTTGCACAGGCTAATATTTCTCTCAGCACATTAAGCATGGTGATTAAGTTTCCTCATATCAGTGCTCAAGCCTTCTTAAATGCTCTCTTCACTCAACGCAATTACTTAAATAATTAAACTCGGCACTTATCAAATTCATTCACTTTCTTATTACTGTCTTAATTGAAGGAATATAAATACTTTGCCCAGGCAATGTATGGTTGTTTAGAACTGAAGTGATTTAAATTTTAAAGGGCAAAAAGAACAGTCAGTTTCTAAAGCGTATTATGTTATCAGCAATGCCATATGGATTTATCAAAACAGGGTAATTTCTGGCGTTCACATTGCTGACATATGTGAAGCCCATTAGGGGTTTCAACATTACAAAAGAAGTGTTTATTTTTACGCTTTGCTAAATGATAATCAAATTTTATGTTGTGCTATAGATTTTGTCAGCATCTACAGCGTCAAATAGGGAATGACATGTTTTACTAAAATTAGATGATATACATGAATGTATGGGCGATGTGCTAAAATTCAGAAGTGAAGCCATTTTTGTAGGATTAGAATATACTCAGGAGGGGTAATATATATATATATTCAATTAATCCTCAAAGCTTGATAATTTGCTGAGTCAGGATCAGAAAACTTGTGCACATGCATGAATGAGTTATTACATCTTTAGAATTAATATATTTTCTGGAATGAGGCCACCTACTTTTGGTAGCTATGTTTAACATGGAACGTTCTAGTCTTAAGTTATGAAATAACATGGTACTACTACCAGTTAAAGCAACACTATTCTGCCTAAAAAAATAAAAAAACGCACAGAATCTAACTTCAAATGGTGCAATGATAACTTTAAAGGACACAGATTATGCATTATTTGTATTGTTATCGTCCTTTAAACAAGCTCTTGAGTATCTCGGCTTGGCATCTAATGTTTGGAACTACAAAAAAAATACAAACATTAAAATGACTCCATGTCACGCTGGTGTTTCCCATGCCAGGACTTGACTTTTGGCTCAATCTACTGGCTGCAGCAGCAATTCCATATGTGACATAAACGAATGCTAGTTTATAGTCGTGCAGTTGTGCATTTACATTGTGATTTAACAGTAGAAATGCTCAGAACGTACGAGGAATGCACTAGGTGTGTTATAACATGATTAAAAGCATCAAATAGTAAATTTTGCTACTGTGGAAAATACCAGACAAAGCATCAACATCACTGATCATACAGCCATAATATCTGAACTGTCAATAAAAACAAACAGATACATATTCAAAACAAAATGTGTGCTAATTTGAATGTTTGCTCTTGCTCATTTTTCATTTTACAACCATGACCTGACATCACCAGGGGAATAAAAGTGAATTTAAAAATGTGCTCAAAACATTGTCGAAGAACTACATTACTACGTTTATTCTTGTAGTCAGAAAGTCTACAACCCATGTTAGCGTCACCATAGCTTTTTATCGACGGCACAACTTTCGAATCCACCTCACCTGTACGATCTCCAGCATCTCCTCGCGGCTGATGTACCCGTTTCCGTCCAGGTCGTACATGCTGAAGGCCCACTTGAGTTTCTGCTCCAGCTTGCCCCTGGACGTGACGCTGAGGGCGATGATGAACTCCCTGAAGTCTATCGTGCCGTCGGCGTTGGTGTCGAAGGTCCGGAACACGTGCTCGGCGAATTTGGAGGCGTCGCCGTATGGGAAGAAGTTAGCGTAGATCTTCTTGAACTCATCCACGTTTAAGGTCCCACTGGGGCAGTCCTTCAAGAAACCCTAGATGGGAAAGAATGAAGGGTGAGGATTATGACGACGTTGAAATACTGTAGAATGCAACTATTTTTCTAAGTTTCTGTGACCAAATGGATGACATACTTTTATTTTTGCAACCCTTTGTGTCTGCTGTTTATGAGTTAGCCCATAAACCCATTTACTTACTTTATTTAGAGTTGACTCAGGTTTGTAACTTTCTGACTCAAGGCAGAGGACTCAGACTTGGACTAAGACTCTCGGACCAAGGACTCAGACAACTTACAGCTCTTGTCTTCAAATTATGGTTTTAAGTAAAAATTTAGCTTCAAGTTTAAAAGACTGGTGACTCGACTTGAGGAGCAGACAAGAGAACTCAGACTGTTGGACCAAGGACTCGGTGTTGGACAAGGACGGGTTAAAGCTCTAAAATTCAAGTCAAACATACTTAAGACATACATACATAGACTTGGGGATCGACTCAAACTAAAATTAGCTTCTGAGCGAGGTGACTGATGACTTGACTTGAGGCTCAGGCAAGAACTCTTGGACCAAGGACATCGACATAAATGTCACTAGTTACATCTTTCAAGCCAGACTCGAAAATAATGACCGATGACTAGGACTCTTGGACCAAGGACTTATACTCAAACTTCACTACTTACAGCTCTCTAGTGCTAGGGATATCTTCTTTTATCTGCTACATGATTTCAAATGATGGTTTTAAGTTCAAATTTAGTTGAAAAGTTGAATAGAAAACTCCTAAATGTGACTTAGAAGTGAATCACTCGATAATATGAGACTTTGGGCATGAATCTTCGCAAACAAATCTTGACCTCAATGCGCCAGTTTTTGCTGCATCTCATGCTTTTGTTTTGTTTTTTATTACCGCCTACTTATTGTTTTTTATGTATCTTTGTTATCATATTGTAATGTCTGAGCTACTGTGTAAGTAATTTCCAATTAAAGTAAAGTCTTAGTCAACCCTAGGAATGGGCCTCATTTATTAACATTGTGGTGAAAATGGTATAAATTTGTGTTTTATTTGTTCATATCCCAGAGATGGTGTGGTATTTATGAACAGGTGTGCAAAACTCTTTTTAACATAAATTCATTTTTATTAAAATCATTTATTTTACAATACAAACATAACGAACATAGAGTAAAACAAATATTAATATTGGTTCCTCAATACTGTACATGTGAGGCTTTGTTTGAATTACATTTTATTAACAGAAAATAAAGCAAAACAGGAGGACGTTTCGCCAGAAAAAGGAATCTTATCTTTACCCAGGTGTCTGTATTACTCATTTTATAGTTTTCTTTTTCATTTTATTATGGGATATATTTTCAGTTGCTTGGTCAAGTGTTTATAGTTTTGGCACATTTTTTGTTGGGGACGTTATGAAGGGCTGAAAACAAGCGTCATTTGCATGAAACGCCCCAAAATATTCACGTTTCAAGCGGTCTCACCCACAGGATTTACGGCATAAGTGCACGGAATACGGCAAAAAGCAGCGTTTCGCTGAACAGGAAATCACAAAGAATTGCATGAAACGAATAATTATGTTGTTGTGGCTCATTTATAAACACAGAAAATGAATCGTAGATCTAATAAAAATTTAAAGAAATGAATTTACCTAAACATTTTTAACAACATATTTGCTATCAAGCAATAACTGAAGTTTTTATTCAACTGATCAACTTTAAGAGCAGCTCTGTTCAGGACAGGTTCAGATGAAGGAGCGAGGAGTGGCACGAGGTGGTTCGGCCTGAGCTTTTCTCCGGGCGCAGAGGACCAGGGTCTCAGAACAAGATCTGTCGAACCGGTGTGTTTGCTTTACCTCGGAACCACCTGCAGTCCGAGTTCACGGAGGTCCCCGCGAGCACGGAGGACAGGGGACAATCTGGCAAACCTGCTCGGACCGGTCCACTGCGCGCTGAGTTCGCTCCTCTCCTCACTTCCAGGACTGGTTCCGCTGATTTGAGACGCTCTGCTCCACACCTGAACCAGGCGCCAGCGCATGAGGACAGAGCCGAACCGCCTGGATGTCGCTCCACCGCGCATTAGTTTCACTCCTCTCCTCACTTCCTCGACTGGATCCACGTGACTTTTTGAACCGAACCCATGACCAAACCGCACAGACCCGGTCTAGTGCAAAGAGTCTCTTCCTCCGCACAGGACCAGGTACAGCACTGGACGTCACCGATCACACCAACAGTCTCTGCCGAATCCATCCGGACCGGAATCCGCGGTTCCACAGTCACTTTACCCCGAGCCAGCGCAAAGACGATGTAGCAGAACCAGAACCGAACACATGTCCGGACCATCCAGACCGAAGAGTCACCAAGGGTGAGTACTTGCGTTACCGCTGTTGGCTGCTGCTGGACCGTAACTCTGGTGCACACAAGTTTTATCCAAATAATTTGGGTCGATTTACGCTGTGGTTTTTTGGTTACTGCAATAAGCTTGGGCTGGGTTTTACAGTCTATGATTTTAACCTTGAAATAGTGCAGCCTCAATAAAGAAGTATTAAGGACTTTTCTAATGTGATACGATTGCTAAATTACAAATATTTAACTGCGTTTTAGTTTAAACGTATCCCACCTACGAATAGATAAAGGTGCAGTACTTTTTGAGCAGTTAAAAGTGGTTTTACATATTGTTTGGCGTTTGTTTGAAGTTCGGTTCCTCTGTAGTTGCTGTATGGTTTGTGCGCACTGTACGCTCATGTCAACATTGATAAATCCCAAGGAATGTACCGTTTTGGTCGGATACCACTGATTTCGCCGTACGGAAGTTTGATAAATGAGGGCTATTATCACCGTCATTGTATCACACAGTACAAACCAGTGAATCCAGACCCAGATCCATATTACAGTATATTAATGTCACCCCCAAACCTTAGATGGAAAGAATAAAATAAAAAATAAAAAACATGCAACATTATCAGGTGAACCACAAGCAGATGTAAAGGAGCTCAGTCGCCCATTCTACAAAGCATGCCCTATCTCCTTGGCTCTGCATCACGTTTGATAATGTCTCATTGTGTAAGGAGAGAAAAGGGAGGTAAAAGTCATGTCAGTCCTGGTTTTGTTCAGCAGAAATAACACTCTTTTCTACCACAGCCACTGAGACAGAGGAGAGATGTCTTTGTCCATTTTGTAGGTTGGGATTACTTGACGATTATATTAAAGAAATAGGCCACACAAGTTGAAATATCTCAGCATTTAATAACTTTTTCATTCTATGAGCGTGACATTTTCCTTGAAAAGTATTTAAACTCAAAGTATTTTTTACTGGCTGTAAAGTCCTAGAGACAAGAAGGATCTACCCACAGCCACTTTAAAATGTGTAGAAAACGTATGGTTCTGCCACTCTTCTGTGAACACTGTCAAGAATCGAAGAAATAGATAAACAGAACAAAATTGGCCCTTTCCTGAAAAGTTTTAGAGTGGTCTTGATCTATATCAGAATTAGCATAGGACCACTGCATTTTATTGTTTATTGAGTATTGAGCCTTTTTCCTT